>PVJS01045504.1:0-16207 GCA_004027185.1 Glis glis
GATCAGATTCGAATAGCACCATCTTTAAAAAGCCAACGGGGGTCAGTGTGGACGAAGACAAAAGCGGCCTTTGAGAACTGGGAACTGGAGGTGACGTTTCGAGTGACCGGAAGAGGTCGGATTGGAGCTGATGGCCTAGTATGAGCATTTCTTTTACTTAGAAAGCGAATGTAAACAAACATACCACCCGCCTCTAACTGTTCCCTGTTATGTATTTTCAGGCAATTTGGTATACAGAAAATCAAGGCTTGGAGGGCCCTGTGTTTGGATCATCCGATTTGTGGAATGGTGTTGGGATATTTTTTGATTCTTTTGACAATGATGGAAAGGTATATTGATTGTCAGAACTATTACTGCTTTAATTTATCTGCTAGCAAACTCAGCTGTAAGAAATGCAGCTTATTTGACATTTTCATGAGTTTAATGATAGAGAACTCTTCATGCACTTCATGTGATATTTTAAATATGGTAATTAGTCTCTATGTAGCAGGGAATTTAGCAAGTAAGAACTATGCAGACGCAATACTAACTTGAGCTCATAATGGAGCCCTAACTCAGAGCTTTGCAAGACTCCTCCCCAGTATCCTGTGTGTGCTTAGTAGTTGTGATAGGTAAGCCTGAGCCCTGAGGCATTAGATGTAGGCAGTGTATAGAAAACTCACAGCAGTATTCAAGGGCATGACTACTGCAAGTTCATATGCTCATGTCTTGTGGTTTAGTAGCCTCAAGATTGATGATCTTCCCGTTAGCTGCCTGTTCTCTACTGATTTTCAGAGGTTATTATTAGCAATTTAAAGAACTTTAATACCTTCTTGAATGCCAAGGCTATGCTATTTTAAAATGTCGACTCCTAGAATCTTAGAGATATGAGGCTTTATAGCACATCAAGAATGATATAGCTAGGCATGCTGGCTCACACTTGTAATCCATGTACTTGGAAAGCTGAGACAGGAGGATCGCAGGTTTGCGGCCAGCCTCAGCAACCTCATGAGGCCCTCTGCAACTTAGCGAGACCCTGTTTCAAAATAAAAAATAAAACCGGGCTGGGAGTGTAGCTTGGAGGTAGAATGCCCCTGAGTTCAATCCTCAGTACCACACACACACAAAAAGAATGATGTAGATTTTTTGATTAAGGACTTTACAACAAATACATTCTCTTTTTTTTTAGAAAAATAATCCTGCTATAGTAGTTGTAGGCAACAATGGACAAATCCATTATGACCATCAAAAGTAAGTGTTTGATTTTTACAATATTTCTCATTTGTGCTTCTCTTTGGGAATCTCATGAAAGATATTATTTCAAATCTGAACACTTCCCAAATAAAATGAGATTATTCTTTTTCTTGTAACCTCTCTTTGTGACTTAGTGAAAAGTTCTTGTTTTAACTTGGTTGTATCTTAACCCAGGTTTTCAATTCTGTGAATATTTCAGCAAATTGACACAGGTTCATTAAAATAGGTTTAAAATCATAATCTAGAGCTTAAGTATGTATTATTATATTAATTAATATTGCCTTATAGTCTTACTATAACATCCTCATATTCTTATTTACATATTTATATGTTATAAATTATAAGTTTTTATAAGTGTTCTACATCTGGGATGATGGGATAAAATAGGTTAAAATTCTTTCTGGGAACCACATCAGATTTCAGACATAAAATGTGTTTTTAGCTAAGTACAATGGTGCAGGCCTATAATCCCATTACTTTGGAGGCTGAGATAGGAGGATCACAGGTTTGAGGCCAGCCTTAGCAACTTAGTAAGACCTTGTTTCAAAATAAAAAATAAAAAGAGCTGGAGGTAAGGCAGGCATGGTGGCACACACCTGTAATCCGAGTACTTGGGAGGCTGAGACAGGAGGATGACAGGTTCAAGGACAGTGTCAACAATGTAGCGACACTCTCAGCCACCTATCAGCACCTATCGAGACCCTGTTTCAAAATAATAAAAGAGCCTGGGCGTGTAGCTCAGAAGTAGAATGTCCCTGGTTAAATCCCCAGGACCAAATCCAAAAAAAAAAGTATTTTTATGTAACCCAAAACTGTATAATACTTTTGGAGGTTTATAGAATGTTCTGGCTATCAATGATGCCACTAGTTATGGTTTTTCATCTTTATTAGAAGAGATCTTTCACAAATAAAGTTGAGCGTTGGCCAAACCAGTGAGTACCCAACTTACACTACCTTATTCAATCTTACTATTGCTTTATTTATTTATTTTTTTGTACTGGGGATTGAACCCAGGGGAATTTTACCTCTGAGTCACATCCCCATCTCTATTTTTAGTTTTTAGTTTTGAAACAGGGTCTCGCTATGAAGCCAGGCATGGTGGTGCACGCTTGTAATCCTAGTACTTGACAGACTGAGACAGGAAGATCACAGGTTTGAGAACAGCCTTGACAATAATGCTTTATTTAAAGACTCCCAGTGGGTTACAATGCTTCTAACTGTTCAGTATATTTATAACGTATGTGACTTAGGTATGGATGTTTTTTATTTTCATATATTTGTTGTGGAGGAATTACCTTGTATCTAATCCGTGAACTGTAGGAAAAAATTGCTTGTCTTTGCTCTGGTTTACTCCTTCCTGCCTTGGTGGTTTTCAGCCCTGGTAGTTCATCACAGCTCCCGGTGGAGCTATTTAAAATAGAGGTGCGGGGGGCTCTTCTGTATATTCTGCTTCAGTCGGTTTTCAGGAGAGTCTACAGATGCACATTTCTTTTTTTTTTTTTTTGCGGTACCGGGGATTGAACGCGGGGGCGTTCTACCTCCGCGCTACGCCCCCCGGCCCTATTTTTTTATACTTTATTTTGAAACCGGGTCTCATGAAGTTGCGGAGGACCTCACTAAGGAGAGAGAGAGAGACAGAGAGAGACAGAGAGACAGAGACAGAGCTGAGGCTGGCTGTGAACCTGGATCCTCCGGTCTCCGCCTCCCAAAGTACTGGGATTACAAGCGTGCGCCACCACGCCCGGCTACAGATGCACATTTCTAACAGCTGCGTGAGGGATCCAGATGCGGCCCGGGATGGAGCACCTCTGCACTAGCCTCGTGTAGGGCAGTGGATCTTTCCTTTGCCACCAGCACATGCTAAGGTTGGGCTTCTAGTGCCACTCAGAGTTCTAGCAGGAAAAACTCGTGTGCCACCTTTGGTTCTGAATAAATAACCGAAAGTATCCTAGGACTCTGTTATAATCTAAGATTGTTTCAGTCTTGCTGGATTAAGTACTGAAAGGCTTTCTGAGCCGCCTGTGTATCCTCCTTTCTCTCCAGCGATGGAGCCAGTCAAGCCCTAGCGAGCTGCCAGCGGGACTTTCGTAACAAGCCCTACCCGGTGCAGGCGAAGATCGTGTACTACCAGAAAACACTGACTGTGAGTAGCCACCAGCAGCCACAGCGCACTGCCATGGCTTTTCTGTTTGTGTTCCCCATGGAAGTTTAAAGGTGCTCAGATGTGGACATGGTTTACATGCTCTGCGCCTTAGCCATGACCTGGTGCACATGCACGTCTGCTGTGAGACCTTGCTACTAGATTCCACCTGCTCAGTAGATGTTGGAGCACTCTGTTCTATGCACATGTTATGTACAGTCCGAGTCTTCAGGAAATAGGAGTAAGACGAAGGCCATTCTCCCCAGAGAGCTTATAGTCCCTCTGCTGTGAGACCAAAGCTGCCATGCATCTACTATTACAGAGCCAGAGGGACAAATCCTGTAACTCTGCAAGGTGGGACTGGGGGAGGCCAGGAACAGTTTCCCATAGTTGAGCTGCACCTTAAAGTAGGAGCAGGCCGGGCGTGGTGGCGCATGCTTGTAATCCCAGTACTTTGGGAGGCGGAGACCGGAGGATCCGGGTTCGCGGCTAGCCTCAGCTCTCTTGCTCTCTCTCTCCCTGTCTCTGTCTGTCTCTCTCTCTCTCTCTCTCTCTCTCCCTCCCTCCCTCCCTCCCTCTCTCTGTCTCCCTCCCTCTCTCTCCTTAGTGAGGCCCTCCACAACTTCGTGAGACCCGGTTTCAAAATAAAGTATAAAAAATAGGGCCGGGGGTGTAGTGCGGAGGTAGAACGCCCCTGCGTTCAATCCCTGGTACCGCAAAAAAAAAAAAAAAAAAAAAAAGTAGGAGCAGGAAATTTTGGAGGGAGAGAGACAGAGAGAGAGAGAGAGAGAGAGAGAGAGAGAGAGAGTGTGTGTGTGTGTTTTGAAGGCATAGAAAGCAAGCATAGAGTTGAGATAAGTTGAGGCATTTGAGAGGCAAGTGGCTTGGCGTGGCTTGCAGATAAAGACCTGAGGGCAAGTGAGTCTGGAAGCTTGGCGGTAGCGGGCCTGGCACTGGGCGTCCTCTAGTTTATCCTGTAAGGAACTTTGAAGAAAGTTGAGAGTTTTAAGTAGGAAGTGACATTATCACATTTGCAATTTTGAAAGACAGCTTAGGTCCCAGTGTCCTTATACTGTTACTTATGAAAGGAGCAAAGGGTGAGGTGACTGAGACTCCTTGACTCTTCGAGTTCCAGGCCTCATGTTTTGTACTTTTATGTGCAGTTTTCCAAACAGCCTTGTTCAGTAGGCATCTCTGTTTTGAACGTGGGAAAATTGAACATGGAAGATTTTAAATAACTTGAAAGGTATTGTACTAAATAACTAACAGAACTGCGTTTGAACCCAGCTCCATCTTAACTGCAAGACCCTACTTGTGGTCTGAACAAAGATGGTGGCAGAAGAAAGGTGCAGGAGAGATGAGGAGCAGGTGGAGACCATAGGACTTAGGACCAGTTTGCTTGAGGTTGGAAATGCATACAGTTGTGCAGTCAAAGATTGTTCCTGAATTTCCATCCAATTAGACAACTAATTGGTACCATTCACTCGCAAATTAGTAGCTCATTTGTTTGGGGAGTAATGGGAAATGAGAGATAAAACAATGAGCTCACTTGTGGATAAATTGAATTTAGGGTAAAATGTAAGTGGCTGTATTCAGTTGACAGTTGCAATAACTAAGATCGCTAATGCATTGTGAACTTTGCTTTTTAAAGATGTCATCAATGGCTAGTGCGATACTTAAAAGTAAAAAATACCTTTTGAATTTTTTCCCCCTAAATCATGGGCTAGCATTATACTTCTATGTATGAAACTCTGAAAAAGGTAGTTCTTTGGTAGAGAAAAAAAATCCTTTTTTCCATTGCTATAAATCAAACCCAGGACCTCACAGGTGCTAGGCAAGTGCTGTACCACTGAGCCACATCCCCAGCCCTTTGGAAAACTATATTGGCTCAATCTTGAATTCCAAGCTGATTTCGACATCTCATAGTAGAGGACGTGTTCAGCACATTATGGTTGATGTGGGCTTGAGTTTCACGGTAGTTACTATTCATCCTGTACAGTTTGATTAGGGTCATCAATAAGTCATGCTGACGTTATGTGGCAAAGCCCAGACACAGCCATGGTGAGTACAGTACTCACTTGAGGCTCCTACCTGACCCCACACAGTGAGGAGCCCAACAGCAGTTCCCCAAACAACAGCCTGCAAAATGTGTTCCCCAAAAAAGTCCCTGAGTCAGATGAGATTGGGCATTACCATTTACATTAGCTAATTTAAGATTCCTTTTTAAAGCATCCTTTATAAAGAAAGGGTAAATAAACCTTATTAAGTCCCACGTTCTTCATACTTAACTTGGCACCAGATAATAGAAACCAGTAGATGATATAAAGTCACTCTGTTTGGCCTGAACATGTTATATTTTTGACATAACAAACAAGCTAATTACCTTGGCTGAGTCTTAGGGTGGGGCTAGTGATTGGGTTGTTAGAGGTGAAAGGTAATGAAGAGGTGAACCGTGACCTGGCTAGGATAATGAGAAGCATACTCAGGTACCTGGTGGGTTTCTGTGCTGAGAATCTCAAGATTCTGTTAAGAAATTTAGGGTCATTACTTTAAATATACATGCTGCAGAGTAGAAACTTGGGTGTCCTTGTAGTGTTTTCATTTGCTGCCTTTTGTATCAGTATGACTTCTGTCACTTTCTGGCCCAGTTACCCCGTTAATAAAGAGGAGCTCACTACTTGTTGAAGCAATCAATCTACTCGGTTTTCACCCAGCTGTAGTTAAAATTGTAAATTTAACCTGTTTTAGCTCAGTCACTGAGGTTGTAGAACAAGTGTAGTCTCCTTTCTGTATGGACCCACCCATTCAAAGAGTAATCGTGGAGCCGGGCGTGGTGGCGTACACTTGTAATCCCAGTACTTGGGAGGCTGAGACAGGAGGATCCAGGTTCACGGCCAGCCTCAGCTACCTAGTGAGGCCCTCCGCAACTTAGTGAGACCCTGTTTCAAAATAAAGAATAAAAATAGGGCTGGGGGTGTCGCTCAGAGGTAGGATGCCCCTGGGTTCAATCCCCAGTACCGGAAAAAAAAAATCGAAGAGTAATCATGGTCCTCTACGTCTCTTCAAGGAAAGGAAATTGCTACATTTCAATTAAGAAAGATTTTAATGGGAAGTTTTGTTGCTGTTTTTTTTTTTTTTGCTTTTTTAAGCCTTTGACATGTAGTAGGCAAAAAACATTTTAAGTGAAATATCTTACTGTATAATGATACCAAGTAAGTGAGGTTATTTAAAATTACCCTTTAGAATAATGAAAGGAAGCAAAATTTAATATTATCCGTTATAAAATTGACTAAAATTCATTTTATAATATCTGTTGTAAAAACTATAGTGTATTCTTCTAGGTAATGATCAATAATGGCTTTACACCAAATAAAAATGATTATGAATTTTGCGCCAAAGTGGAAAACATGATTATCCCCCCACAAGGGTATTTTGGAATATCTGCTGCAACAGGAGGTCTTGCAGGTAAATCTTTCCAGCTTTTAATATTGAAAGCTCACAAATTGCATTTTATTGGTAATAGTATATTTTGCAGATTTGTAGACTTGTTTATATTGAACCTTTTAAGATTATTTAGAATCTTTTGTAGTCTACTGTGCCAGTCTTTTGCTCTTTTGGAACCGCTAATTCTCTGCTTATGTTGTTCTGTAGTTATACAGTTGGCTACATTAAAGTTTGTAAACTACAAGCTGGATGTGGTGACACACACCTATAATCCCAGTACTTGGGATTAGATAGGGGATCACAGGTTTGAGGACAGCCTCAGCAATGTAGTGAGACTCTCAGCAACCTAGCAAGACCTTGTTCCAAACAAAAAATAAAAAGGGTTGGGGGTGTATCTTGGAGATAGAATGTCCCTGGATTCAATCCCTAGTACCACAAAAACAAAGTTTGTAAACTGTAGCATCAGTTTGGACGTTATTTTATTGCAAAGGAGACATATTTAAAGTTGAGGCTATAGAAGGTTACTTGCCAAGTGTTTTAGGACCCTGAGAGTTGACACATTATATATAAATGAATTTGTAAACCTGAGGAAATGTTATTTGCGGGCCAAACTTTAAACATTACCTTTTTTCCCCCCACTGTAGTAAGTGACGCTATTCCATGTTACTACAACCTTGTGTGTTACATTGTAGTTTTGAATACTTCCAAGTGTTGTCTGTTGTTTTGTGCAACCCAGGGATGGAGGGAAGAGAGATCATATTTCCTCTACTTTTAGATGAGTTTGCCAAATATTAGATGAAAGGTGTTTCTTATGATCACACGGCCTAGTAATGGTTAGCCACAGGAAGGTCTGATTCCTGCCCTTTTCCACCACGCGACTTCTCAACTTACCAGTCTATAGTGCAGTATTACAATTTTCTATTTAACCTGTCTATATCTCTAGATCTCTATAAGAGTGGCAGACAGCTTGAAGATTGCTGCTCACTTGACATTAATTGCTCTTGCTCTTTGGATATGACCACCTAGGACTGGTATTTTAGTTCAGTGTTAGGAGGTTCAATCTGCTGATTCCCTGCTTTCAGCTTAAACAACTTAAAATTAGTTACTAGTGTCTTCCGGGTGAGAAAAACACATATGAAAGGCAAAAAGTGGTTTAAGAAAGTGAATTTAGATTATTTCTAATGTAAATCTGTCAGGTGAATTTGGTAGAAAACTATTGACTTTACCAAGGCAGAGCTAATTTTTTATTTTTTTAACAACAAATATAAATATTTACAACTATAAAAACATTTTTTTTTATTTGTAGATGACCATGATGTTCTTTCTTTTCTGACTTTCCAATTGACTGAGCCTGGAAAAGAGCCAGTAAGTACACGCATTTGTTTTTCACAAAGTTCGTCTTGAGTTTTCAGTGGTAGTGCTTCGTGGCTGGAAACATGGGAAG
The DNA here is from genome assembly GCA_004027185.1 of Glis glis. Classification (NCBI taxonomy): domain Eukaryota; kingdom Metazoa; phylum Chordata; class Mammalia; order Rodentia; family Gliridae; genus Glis; species Glis glis. The sequence goes on from PVJS01045504.1 coordinate 8,262, forward strand.
GCCGACCCAGGTCTGGGCCTTGCGTCTCTTCCTTACTGCTTATACGGGCTTGTTGGAGTTGCTGAACCTCTGCAATGCACAGATGTTTCTCCTGGCCACCTTACAATGTTGTAAAGATTAAAAGACGATTCACTTATAGCAAATGGTCAGGAAATAGTAGTGGTTATTATTATGTTTGTTGTTAATATCAGTAGCAAGAGTAATTGGCCATGATTTAAGTCAAGAATCACCATCTTATGTTAAAATTCGAGCTAGTGATAGAGTGATGAACATGAGAAAAAGAACGTACGTTGAGATATCTCACTGGTTCTCTTACCTTTTTTATGATCTATTTTGAAATTCCAAAAAAGCCTACACCAGATAAAGAAATTTCAGAAAAAGAAAAAGAAAAGTATCAGGAAGAATTTGAGCACTTTCAACAAGAATTGGACAAAAAAAAAGAGGAATTCCAGAAGGACCACCCTGACCTTCAGGGGCAGCCTGGTGAGTTGTCGTGAGGCTGATGTCGGTGCTACAGCGTCCCTCGGGTCTGTGTTTTGGACATTTATGTCTATGGGTTGCCTGTCTCTTGCCTGCCCTCTGAACTGGCAAGTTCCAAGTAATTTCTGGAAACAATTTACGAGCAAACCTTCAGTCCTTAAGAGTCTGGCTGAGTAAAGAGCACCGTGGGTGTGTGGATGGACAGGAAACCTGGAGTGGGAGCCCTCTGGAGACAGGGATGTGTTGGCTGTGTTTTCCTGCCCTGCTAGTTGAGGCTCATGAAGTACTTGCTGAATGAAATCATCTAAGGTTTATATCTCTCCTTTCAGTATCACACATTTACCTTATCAGCATAGAGACAATACTTGAAAACTAGCAAATCTATTGTGAGAGTAATGTAAAATGATATTTACTTCTCCATCCCTTACAACAGTCCTGGACTTTAATGGTTGAAAATTTTAAAATACTAGTCTAAACCAGTGTAATTAAGAGCTTGCCTTTTATAATGTCAAAAAAATAACATGTTAAGGCCAAATAGAGTGACTTTATGTCATCTGTTGCTTTCTGTTATCTGGGTTGTTCCCCTTCAGCATAAATGATCAAGGCTGTACTTAATAAAGCCTGTGGCTAGCTAGTGAACTCTTTCTGTCGTGGGCAAGTTCTAGTAATGATCAGCAATATGATGCAGACTTGGTTAAGGTAAAAATGAAACATAAATGTCTTTCTTTCTTGAATTTGTTTTAAATATCGTGACATGGGATATATGAGCATATTCTGAATCTGATTGTATTAAATATGTGAACTCTGACGAATGTGTGCACCCACTTAACTGTCACCCGGATCAGTGCCCAGAACATGCTTGTCACCTCAGAAAGTTCCTTCATACGTCCTTCAAGTCAAACCCCCTCTCCATGGAACCCATCACTATTTTGACTTCTGTCACCCTAGATTTGTTCTGCCTATTCGTATAAGTAGAATCACAAAGTATATATGAAAGAGAAAATTATTTTTAATAAAAAAATCCAAACCTAATTCATAACCGTTCAGCCATTAGAGATGATAAAACAAATAGCAACTTAGTCAACATTGAATTAATCATCTGCGTTTTGACTATTTGGGAGATTCTACTATATGTAATGTCTTAATTTTGGTGTCTGTTGGCATTTTGGTCAGTGATGGTTTTTCAGAAACCACCTATGTGTAGGTAATTGTGCTAGTTTAATTTTTTATCACTTTTCAGCGGATGAAGTATTTGAGAGTGTAGGAGATCGTGAGCTGAGACAGATATTTGAAGGACAAAATCGTATTCATCTTGAAATCAAGCAGCTGAACCGACAGTTAGACATGATTCTTGACGAACAGAGAAGATACGTTTCTTCCCTGACCGAGGAGATCTCCAAAAGAGGAGCGGGCGTCCCGGGGCAGCATGGGCAGGTGAGCTTTCCAGACAGCCAGATGTGCCTGGTTTTGCCTCCGATGGAGAGAAGTAGAAAAGAAGGGCTGCTGTGCCCTGTGCTCTTGCAGAGTGTGGATTATTGAGCTGGCTTGTCATCTTCTTTTCCTCCAGCTCTCTCAACAAGAACTGGATACTGTTGTGAAAACTCAGCATGAGATTATGAGACAAGTAAATGAAATGAAGTAAGTACATAAAAGGAATGTCTCAGGAATATCTGATTCCTTTATCGTAAAGAAAGCTGTGCGTGCACTGCACCATTGTAAGAGTCCTCCATGAGGGAAAGAATCATGTTTGAGGTTCATTTTACAAATAGGGGAATATTAAATACAGAAACTTTTAAAAATATATTTAGAAGTGACAAACATCTACATTTTTATATCGTTTAAAGCTGTAAATAAAAAATGCTTTAGCATTTTTGAAATACACGTTTATTGTAGTTACTTGACAAAGTCAGGTGTATGTTTATATTTAGAAAAAATTAAAAAGAACATGGAGTGTAATATGTAACAACTTTATGAAAAATACTAGGGGAATAAACATGTTTAGAATTACAGGACTGTAGTACAAGCCGACTTGGTTCAGGAACTTTTTTTTGCTGGCATGAAAACTATTTTGAAGGAAATATGTGTGACAGCCTGTTTTTCATTCCCATCTTGTACCCTAAAGACACTGGTCAGAGTTGGAGCAGAGGGGAGATACTGTGTCCTTGAAATGTTGAATGATAAATTTCTCATGAGAAATGATTCACTTAATGCCAATAATTCACATCTCTCAATGCCTGGAGCAGAGAAAACAAGCCAGAATGCCACACTTCCATAAGCTAATGATTTAGAGCACTGTCCCAACCGGTAAAACCCTTGACAAACAAGAATGTCAAGGTGAGTTCTTTAGGACTAGAAACCAAACAGGATCAGGTTAAACAGGAGGCGATGCGCCTGCCGTCTAGAGATGAAAGCCACCCAGCTTAGACTTAAAAATTTGCGTTTTTTCAATTTTTCTCTTTTACATTTAAAAAAATTTTCGAATTGCGAACTCATGGTTGCCAAATGAATAGTTGAGCTATTCAGATCATTTAGCTAAAAGAATAGAATTCCTTTGGAAATAGACTGGATCATGTAACATAACATTTTTTTAAATTTTAAAATTTTTATCTACTTTCACACTTCAGATGCTGCAAAAGTAGTACAGAACATTTCTATGTATTGTTCACCCGTTTTCCCCTAATGATGTGTCTTACATAACTCAGTGTAATTGTCAGAACCAGGAAATGAACCTGATACAATACAGTCAACTAATGACCTATTGAGACTCCCCCGGAGAGGGGGGGGATACACACACACACACACACACACACACACACACATCATTTTTTGGTGGAAATAATCACTCTTTCATCCCTGCTACCTCATTCCTACCTCCCCTTCTTTCCAACACTCTCCCACCTAGTTTCTGACTTGTTCTTCCTATGTTTCTTCTGCATATGTGTATTCTCTTAAATCTTCTAGCATACTCTACTCTTTTGGCCAATCTTTTGTTTGCTTGTTTTACTTAACAGTAGTACTAGAATACCTGAAGATTCAAATAGTGGTTAGGAAATCCCAGCTCTCCAGTTTTATTATCGGTGAAAGCACTTCCTTAAGATACTTGGCGATCTTTGCAAATGCCACTTAACCAGTAGAGAGTAAATGTCATGCATACAATAAGTTAATGTAAAAAATGGGCCCGAATTTCTAAATTAGTTCTCTAGAGCTTTTTCTTTGGGATTAAGCTTCAGGAAAAATAGAGCTTCAGGGGGAAAAAATGCCTTTTATGGAAAAGCTGGCTGTGTCTTTGTGAATTTTCATATTCTTAGAAAATCAGAGAATTTTTTTAGTAGAAAGGTCTTAGAAAGCATGTAGTTCAACCCCTTTCTGTGGTATTGAATGCCTATTCCCATTCCTCCATCTTGAAACTTTCATTTTAAGACTTCTAGCATACCGCTCTCTTTGGCCTCCGCTTCCATTTAGTTTTCTTCACTTGTTACTCTTCCTTCCATCAGATCTTAAAAGGTGTTTTTGTCTAGGGTTCTGTCTAGCCCTCTTTTCACTTGACCAATTCCCTAAAGTAAATATGCCCCCTTCCACCACAGTTCTACCTCCAAGGCCCTTCCTCATCCCTTAACACTCAGCACTGGGTGCCCAGATAAGTTAAATGTTTCTTTCTTTGTATGGCTTTGTTCCTAAAACGTCGCTGTCCTGCTAGACTGTTGGTTTCAGCAGGGCAAGAATTATATTTTTCTCAGTTTATTTCCCTACAAATTGCCTGGCTTATAATATGTACCAAAGAAATGTCAGCAGAATCACAGGCAGTGAATGAATGATTGAAGAATTAAGAGACTCAATCTTTGTATATTAAAAAGTATTGAAAAGACATTTCTTTGTAAGCAAATTCATGTTTCTGGGAAGCAATATTCTTAAATGCAGATATGTGAGAAACATATTATCTGGGAGGGAGGCTTTAGTCTTGGTTTTTTAGGTGTATTAAAATGTAATACTAAATTGGTGTTTTAATGGAAAAGTTTATACTCACATAAATTTTCTTGAGCATGCATGCCATTAAAGAGAATTTTAATCAATACATGATATTGATTCAGAAAGTACTAGAGATATTCTGTAGCTAGTTTTAAGGTCTTTTGCTTACATAAGTCAAATGTAATTTTCCTAAACTTACACTTAATGTTCAGTCTGACATAATTATATTATTTCTAATTAGTTCTAAGATTAGAATCCCTTTTTGTTTTCTTCCAGTACTTTTAAAATTAAATTTTACTCTAAGGAAATAAGTAGGATAACTTTCTGTTTGAACTGTAATTGTTGAAGGTACTAGTAGGAAATGAGACATAAACTCCGTTCTCAGGGAGCCTGAGAAAATTCATAAGTGCAGATACTAAGGAGAACACTTTCTGTGTGCGTAGGCGTGTGTGTGGGGGTGGGGGCTGTGATTGCATTTGGCAGGAAAGGAAAATCTAGAGGAAAGGTAGCATTTGATCTGGGCTTTACTTTAAACCACAGATGTGGGGGAGAGATCATGACCAGAAAGAGCGTCACAAAGACTTAGAAACGTAAAGGACAGACATTTCCAAGGAATGGCCAGAGCCAAGACAGAAGAAAGGGAGTAGTTGGAAATAAATTCCGAAAGATAAATAGCAAATATTATGGAGACCCTTAAGGATTTTTAAAGACTTTATGGCCATTTTCAAACATACACAGAAGCAGAATAGTACAGTGAATGACTGCATATCCATCAGTCAGCTTCAGCAATGAATTACATTTTGCCAAATGTATTTTATCAACCTTACAACATAATAGAATTCATAATATAAGTGTTAACAACATGAACAGCTTGCCATTAATAAAGCTTTTTAAATACTCCTAGGTAAAATAACTAGATATTTTAGGTAAATTGACATTCATGTTCATTCCTATATTAATAAATAGGCCTGCTGTATTTCTGCCATTATTTAAGACAGATATTTGTGATTTTTTTTTTTACTTTCATGCTTACAGATTTATATCCAAAGGCTCACTCATTGCTAGAGCTCTTTATTGTACATCTGAAGAGTGGAATCACATCTTGCATGGAAATTATATTCTTGTTTTGTTTTTTGTTTGTGGTACTGGGGATTGAACCCAGGGGCATTCTACCTCTGAACTACACCCCCAGCCCTATTTTATTCTTTATTTTGAAACAGGGTCTCACTAAGTTGCAGAGGGCCTCACTAAATTGCCGAGGCTGGCCGCAAACTGACAATCCTCCTGTCTCAGCCTCCCAAGTACTGGGATTACAAGCATGTGTCACCATGCCCGGCTTGCATGGAAATTATATTCTAAAGTCAGTATGTAAGATAAAATTCTGCATAAGTTCAGAATTATCCCTTCAAAAAGATGTCACATTGGAGACTGTCACAACATTCCTCAATAAACCAAACAACTAGTTTTTCCTTCATATTTGGAACAGATAGATGCTTCCTTGGTTGGCTTCTGGTGAAAGCACTAGGTTTGTATATAGGGGCCATTTGATAGAACTGCAGGGAGAAATAAACACAATTATATTTGTGTTTGGGCTCCCCAAAACCTCTTACCCTTACATTCTGTGATTTGTCAAAAGTACTCATGCAACTCAGAAAGGCTGCTATACTCATGGTTATAGTTTATTACAACAAAAAGAAAGTGAAATCAGCAAAGAAAAAAGGCACATTGAGCAGAGGCCAGGAGAAACCAGACTCAAGCTTCCGATTGTCCTCTGCCAGTGGTCTCACAGACAGCAGAGACGGTCCCTAACTTACAGCAGTTCAACTTAGAATTTTTCGACTTTACCATGGTATGAAAGCAATAACATTCAATCGAAACTGCACTTCAAGTTTTGAATTTTAATCTTTTCCTGGGCTAACAATATGCAGTATGATACTCTTACAATGCTAAGCAGCAGCATCTAACTACAGATCCCAGTCAGCCACATTGTCAAGAGAGCAAACAACCAGTACTACACCATGTGCTGTGTCGCTAAGCTATGTATGGTGTTCTGTCGCTTAGGAGTATTAAGTGCATTTTTTGACGTACGATATTTTCAATTTAAGATGTGTTTCTCAGGACCTGACTCCTTCATAAGTCAAGGATCATCTGTACTTAATTCTCCCAACAGCAATGCGTGACAGACCACATGTGCAAAGTGCTACCAGCCAGGGCATCTCACTCAAACCTTGGTGTCTAGGAGTTTTATTAGAGGTCACTCATATAGGAAAGTGCTCAGTCGTTGGTCCCCCTAAGACACTAGGCAAATAAAAACAGATATTCTCTTAAGTCACAGTATTTACATAAACTCTTATGCATTTCTCTTAAGTCATAGTGTTTGCATAAACTCTTTCCAGGCCCAATGCCCAAGAAAGATACCCTCATTAAGCAGCTGCTACAGGTGCTCACAGGTCATCTGGAAGCTGGTCAAAGGCTGGTCCTGGAAATCCTGGGAATGCACAGGGTTTTTACAGCCGGGCCTGCTGAGTTAATCCTTTTTTGTGCAACATTGAACCCCCAGAAAGATTTCTTATAATTTCATTGAGTAGCATCCATTGAGTTATTCAGTATCCACTTACAATGTTGGTTTTACCACTGATTTAGTAATAGTCTCTATATCGTTATTTTTCGGTGACCTTTAGTAAAGGATAAAGGTATAATGTTAAGTTGTAGTTTTGTAAATTATTTTCAAAATCTGAAGAAAAATTTTTAATAATTGTTTCCTTTACTTTTACTTTTTTAATAATTACTATATTGAGCTTTAAATAGCAGAGCCATTTAAAATCATCTTTATATTGATTTCATTGCATAAAGGGCTTTTTCTGTTTCAGGAATTCCATGAGTGAAACTGTCAGACTGGTCAGTGGAATCCAGCACCCTGGCTCTGCAGGAGGAGCCTACGAGGCCACGCAGCACTTCATGGACATCAAGGAGCACCTGCACATAGTGAAGAGGGACTTGGATCACTTAGTGCAACGCAACGTGGTAACTCCGCTTCCCGTTTACAGATGTCATGGTCATTAGAAAAGGAGAAACTTATGTTCTACTTTTTCTACTGAAAATCTTTTAACATTTTAACTGATGCTAATGCTCATTTTGAATGTTTGAGGTAGCTGGGCATGGTGGTGCACGCTTGTAATCCCAGTACTTTGGGAGGCGGAGACCGGAGGATCCGGGTTCGCGGCCAGCCTCAGCGCGCGCGCACGTGCTCGCTCTCTCTCTCTCTCTCTCTCTCTCTACTTAGTGAGGCCCTCCGCAACTTCATGAGACCCGGTTTCAAAATAAAGTATAAAAAATAGGGCCGGGGGTGTAGCGTAGAGGTAGAACGCCCCTGGGTTCAATCCCCGTACTGAAAAAAAAAAAAGATAATACATGAATGTTTGAGGTAGAATTATTTCTTTTTTTTTTATTCTTTATTTTTGAAACAGGCTCTCACTAAGTTGCAGAGGGCCTCACTAAGT
>PVJS01045505.1:0-16206 GCA_004027185.1 Glis glis
TGGGCTTACAGTTTGAAGCAATGTAGTCCCAAGTTCTGACTGCACGTGGAGAGTCAGAGGAACCAGTAGCTGGTCGAACGGTCTAAGAGCTGGAGTCTTAGGATCGGAGCAACCACTAATTCAGTCCCAGTCCAAGATGTGAAGATCAGGAAGCTCTTCGGAGAAACGATGGTGAAGTTTCAGTTCGAAGGGCTGGAGGCCGAAGATCTCAGACAAGAGCAGAAGATCAAGAAGCTCTTCAGAGAAACAGCAAAGTTCCAGTTCTATGAGCCATAGGCCGACGATATCAGGCGAGAGCAGATGCGTTTTCTTCGGAAAGAGTCCCACATTGCTCTACGGGGCTTCTCCTTCTTTTATCTAAGTCCTGCACTTATCAGAATCCTGCTGCCTACGTTCAGGGCAGGCTTTCTGTTTAATCTGCTGTTACACACCCAAAGTCACATGATCTTGGGTGTGTCATGATCAGGTCAAGTTGACAAACTAGATTGACTATCACCGACCCCTAAAGCTCAGGAAATAAAATTGAGAATCAATAAATGGGATGGCATTAAATTAAAAAGCTTCTGTACAGCAAAGCTAACTACTCTATGAATTTTGATTTAAGATAGAATATCTCTTTACAACTGGTTACAATTCCCTTATCCAATTTTCATGTGATCTCAGCCACTATAGATTATAAGAAGACTGCTTAAAACTTCAAACCCAATGTAATGTCTTCATAAGGTAGAAGACAGCATGATCCTTGTGCCACCCAAGCCTGGGTTAATAAGCAAGCTCTGTGAAGCTGTAGCTCTCCCAGGATCAGCTAACTAAAGGAGTAGACAGTTGCTCCAAGGTGGCCAATCAAATCCTCACTTTCACAACTTGAAAGAAAGAAATACGATCTGGACAAAAGGCAGCAGTGGCTGAAGCTTGAGAATGCAGAATCCATGAAGGTGGCTCGGTAAGAACTCATGTGTGAGCTCAATTTTTGAGAATTCATGGAGTAGCTCAGGTCATGGGAGTTGCTGAATTGGCTCAAGTTATGAGTTCATGGCTAAGTTCACATCAAAAGGAAGAAGAAAATTCCACAAAGAGAAAAAATGTACACTAGATGAAGACAGCAACGTATTGTGCGAGAAGTAAACACAGAAAATCATAGAGAGTGAAGGAACAGTAGAGGGAAGAATTGTCTCAATTACAAAATAATGACCCAGTCCCAATGTCCTAACTCTACTTCAACTCCAGTTTTTTTTTATTTTCATGAAATCATCTCTAGCTCCCACTAAATTCTGGAAGTGGAGATTTGATTGCCCACCCTGGAGTAGCTGGCCACTCAACAAATATTGTGATAAAAACTCTTTGAGCTAACCCAAGATCTCTTTTTCCTTCAAGCAAAAGACTCCTAAGTAAAATAACTGAAAAGGGCCTGCAAAGTCAAATAAAGGTTTTTAAAATGAAATTTGCTATTGAAACCAGGTTTTCACTTGCTCTTGCTCAAAGAAAATAAACACACAGTTGAAATGTCAACTCAGTACAAAAAGAGCCAATGGGAATGCTAAGAATCCATTTCAGTCATCTTCAGTATCACATGATAGCAGAAAGCCAGATAAGAGAGACTGTAACTAGACAAGAAAATGAGTCTTTTTTTTTTAAGAAGTATGTTTGTGATTACTTGCATATCCATGAAGGAAAACATCCTTTGACTTATCCAAGAGTTGTACCCATTTATTTTCAATGTTTCAAACTTGCTACAGATATACTAATGATTTCCCAGGGAAAGATACTTACCTTGTTCAGTGCTCTTGTTCATTATATTACTAATATTTATAAATATCTCTGGTACATTAGTGATTGCCCAGAAAATGTTGGGGAGTAATAAACTAGACTGTGGACATCATCCAAGGTGTTATGTGAGGTTCATGCCTTCCATAAGGCTTCTCTGACTATCCTTCCATAGCCACCTCTTCTTAACTTTTATTAGTTTGAATTACATATGGGACCATGATTGCATATTAATTTTTTTAAATTTTCTATCTTCTTCTAACTAAAATGTTATATCCTTAAAGGAAAAGGACCATATCTTATCATTTCTTGATTCTTAGTTCATTGATTAAAATTCTAATTGGAAACATTTAGTAAATTTTACCTCTTCTGTCCAACCTTTCCTAATTTCCCTAAGATGAGCAGAATGAAATGATTGCCTACTTAGTTGACAATTAAATGTCTGTCTTCCTGGCTAGCTTTTCACCTTCTTGAGGATGTATATTTTAGAGAGTACTTAGTTTGAGGTAAGGGGAAAAACCAAACCAGAAATAGTTGTAGAAAAAAATAGAACATATTATAAATATGTTCAAATATCTCACATAGCCCAAGGGCAGAAATAAGGGTGGACTTTAGGAATAACCGAAGTACACCTGCTAATACCTACAAAAGGGAAATCTCTCCAAATGTTAATTTACCTCATTGTGGATCATTCTCAATGTCTTTCTCTCTTTAGAGTGTCCTTTCCAGTACTCCAATCTATATGGTAGAAATTTGGCTCTGGTCATGGCTGGAGCCTTAAGTCTTATGATTCCATAATACAAAGTTCAACTTGAGGTGCCTCGCTTTGTCTCCAATCCAAAATCCCCAAGGAAGGGATTCAATAGCTCAAGTCCATTTTATTGACCACTCACTATTCCTATAGTATAGGAATAGAGACAGTCTTTGGCATAACTTCTTTCTCTGGGATCATTTTCCAGAAACAAGGAATATTGCTGAGCTCAAAAGAAGAAGAAAGAAAGTTAAGATACAGTATATCCTTAACTGAATTTTCCATAAAGTCCAACACTTTGTCTCACACAGCTGGCACTTATCCACAGCAATTGTTTAAAAGACCAGTATTTGCTATCTCTGATTCCTTTTAGATTTTTTATCTAAATTTTCTCATTTTTTAAAATCGATATACATTTTTTTTTTGCGGTACCGGGGGTTGAACGCAGGGGCGTTCTACCTCCGCGCTACACCCCCGGCCCTATTTTTTATACTTTATTTTGAAACCGGGTCTCACGAAGTTGCAAAGGGCCTCACTAAGTAGAGAGAGCGAGAGAGAGAGAGAGAGAGAGAGAGAGCTGAGGCTGGCCGCGAACCTGGATCCTCCGGTGTCCGCCTCCCAAAGTACTGGGATTACAAGCGTGCGCCACCACGCCCGGCTAAAATAGATATACATTTTTAACTATTCAAGTTAATATACTTTTATTGGTGCGTTGTAATTCTACATCATGATGAGATTCAGAGTGATAGAAATATATATATGCATATAGCCCTTGGTGTGTTCTTCTCTGGATTCCACCCTGCTCCTTCTGCCTCCCCAAACATATTATTGAGATTGGTAATGATAACTTCACATATGTACATAATATTATTTGAACTGTTTTCTTCATCAAGTCTTTTTTCTCCTCATTCCCTCCTATCCTCCCAGATTCCCTTTGTTTCCTAATTCCTCTTTAGCTACCACAAATTAGAGAAAACATCATTTTTAATACTACAAAATTCTTACTTTCAACATGATATAAAATATTATAAACCACAGATTAACTTTATTGTATTTCTATGTATGGTTTCTAAATACAAATTAAAGTTTACAATACATATATTTTCAGTATATAAAATTACTTATAAGCACTTATATCAATCTCTAAATTTGAAAAAGGCATATGTTCTTAATATTTAAAAACTGAAATTGACAAAAACATCCACAAAACAATCAGCAGTTCACCATTCTTAGTATAATTCCATTTATTGACAAGACTTACTTATTTTCTATAAAATAAAAGTTCTGTGCTACTTCAAGTGGATTATAATTTTCAAACAACAACAAGAAAACACTTGGATTTTCCATTTTAACCCTTTTCTATTTATTTTATATTTAGAATAATTAAACTCATATTTGTGTCTGGTGTTAATTTTAGAAGGAGTAAGTATGAGCCAAAACAAATTACACAAAAGAAAAAATGAGACTTTCATGAAAAAGGAAATGCTTCATAATAATAATCAGCAGCTGAACAGCTGAAGGAAGCGAGAGACGTGCTGAGGTGGCAGAATCGATGCCTGGCACAATCCGTGGATTTGTATTCTGTCCTGGTCTTTTTTGCTTATTAATTGATTCTGACTCACTTCCCAACTGAGACTGCAAGGAAGCAAGAAGTTTTCCATTTCTTTTTTTTTTTTTTACAAAGTTTCATTGTCCAGGTGGAGAAGGAAATATATTTTGACCTTGATGCGCTTTAATGAATTCTGTAGCACAGTAATCACAGTGATGCAGACATGAAGGAAAGCAACACTTCTAACACTTCCTCCATGTCCCCACAGGTAATGACTATACTTCTTATTTTGCTGAAAAAAAATAGAAGCAATTAGGCGCTACCCACAAGCTCCCTCCATTCAAATGCCTACCTACACTTCCTCATCTACTCTACCTCCCTTCCTTATACAATGGATTGGATGGAGTCTCTGTGTTCTGGTTAAGTCAAAGCCTTCACTCTAATACTGTGTTATCCCTTCCAGCCCATTCAAGAACACTGTCTGGCACCTCTTTCTTCTCTCCTGTAGCATCAGTTTTTCCTTGCCACAGGACCATTCTTCTGAACCCCCATCATTTAAATAAGTATTTCAATAGCTTTTCTTGTTACTCACATCCTCCTTCAGTTCCTGCTTATAATCTTGCTTCCACTGAATATCAATAGCAGCCAATTCTGTCTTCATCATTTGGGATGCTCAACACTGACACATTGGCTCACTCCCTCCCTTTGAAGCTTTCTTTTACTTTGTTCTAAGATGCTTACTCACCTAATCTTATTCCTGTTTCTGTCTGCTCTTTTCTGACCCATTTGTGGGTCATAACTTATTTTCCAGACCTCTGAAGATAAGGTGCATAAATACCTCATCAAATTGAATTTCTTCTCTATTTTACTTACTTTATTATGTACCCAATGACTGTATTCAGTTTCAGGGCTTCAGATATTTTCTGTTTATAACATGATGTCCCAAATTTGTGTCTTTAGATAGGTCATATTTTCCAAAATTATTTAATAGTATATCTGTTAGGTTTCATGGTTCATTTTTCCACAGGGTTTTTAGAACAACCTTTAGTTAAAATAAATCATAAGTCTGTGAAACATTCATAAAAGCTTTTCTGTTATATATAATATATATTACACAGAATACATACATATATGTTACACAGAACACACACACACACACACACACAGTTGATTCTTAGTATCTGTGAGTTTCACCTCTGTGGATTCATCCAATTGTAGATTAAAAATACTCAAGGATGAATGTCCTTAGCACTCTTACCTACATTATGATGTGAGACTACAATGCACCAATATAAGTATATTTAAAAAAATACTCAAGGAATAAGAAAATGTATGTACTAAACAAATGCAGACTTTTTCTCTAGTCAATATATAATACATAATACAGTATAACATCTGTTTACAAAGAATTTGCATTGTATCAAATATTAAAAGTAACCTAGAAATGATTTAAAGAATATGAGAGAATACATATTGGTTATATACAAATACTACACCATTTTATATAAGAGACTTGAACATTCTCAGATTTTCATACCCAAAAGGAATCCTGGAAATAATTCTCAATGGAAACAGAAGAATGACTGTACTTATTCATTTGTGTCTCTAAATTATGGCACAGAATATACAGATAAGTAATTATTAGCTAGTGATCATAAAATCAATGCTATTAGGATCCCTAAAAATGAGAAATTAAAAAATAAAAAGTTAATAAATACTACAAAACAAAAGAGAAACTAATATAAATAAAAATTGTACTTCAACATCTGCATAGAATAACCAGAGATATGAAAATGAAGACATCATTTAAATTGATAATAGATAAATTACCCAACAGAATTATCAAGACCTTTGGGGGGAAAATATAAAATTTTATTTTTTTTCTTTTTTTTGCGGTACTGGGGATTGAACCCAGGGGCATTCTACCTCCGAGCTACACCCCCAGCCCTATTTTTTTTATTCTTTATTTTGAAACAGGGTCTCACTAAGTTGCAGAGGGCCTCACTAAGTAGCTGAGGCTGGCCACGAACCTGGATCCTCCTGTCTCAGCCTCCCAAGTACTAGAATTACAATTGTGCGCCACCACGCCTGGCTTTAAAATTTTAAATACACTATTTCTAAAACATAATGGGAGGAAAATAAATTCAAGTGTAATACAATATATTTAGAGGAGAAAAGACACTAGGAGATATCACAAAGGCATATTATTGAAAATTTTTGGGAAAAAGATGGCAGAATAGAGGAAGGCAGCACAATTTTGCTACTCCATGCATCTTATCTGGTAAGTGGAGAGTGGAGGTGGGTGCCATCTTGGTGAGACCACATGGCAGCAGGCAGCTGCTAAGACCTGAGGCAATCAGAGACCGTTCCAACAAAGAAGAAGCTAAATCTTGTGGAGCCAGTGATTGCAGAGATCCAACACAAAAAAAACAATTGTATCCTTCTCTCAACACTGGAATACCTCAAGATGTAACTCCCCAGGCCACCCAGCCAAACTGCTCAGCAAACTTTTGAGGTTGTAGCTGAACTCTGCAGAACCAAGAAATAGCAGGCCCTTTCTGCAGGAACCCCAGTGGCCACATACTGCCTTGTCAAGACAACTGTTAATCTCCAGACCACCCATCCAAACCACTCAGCGAACTACAGTGGCTGCACCTAAACCTGGGGACTGAGAAACTACAGATGCTTCCTTCAGGGACTATAGCTGTGCACCTCAAGATTGTAAGTGTAAAAATTGTCCCAACTGGAACCTGCATAGCTTCAGGGACTTGCTTGGCAACAAACAAACCCATGGGGTCTGAGAGTTTGCAAACCAACCCTGCAGAGGATTAATATCTAGAGTATACAAAGTACTTAAAAGACTTAACTCTAAAAAAACTAATAACCCAATCAAGAAATAGGCAATTGAACTAAATAGACACTTCACAAAAGAAGAAATACAAATGGTCAATACATAAATGAAAAATTTTCAATATCATTAGCAATCAGAGAGATGCAAATCAAAACTACACTGACATTCCATCTAATAACACTTAGAATGACAATCATCAAGAAGTCAAACAACAATAAATGCTGGTTAAGATTTGGGTAAATAAGAACTCTTCTACAGTGTTGGTGGAAATATAAATTAGTGCAGCTGCTGTGGAGATCAGTGTGGAGATTCCTCAGAAAACTGGGAATGGATCCACCATATAATCCTGCTATACTACTCTTGGGTATCTTTCCATAGAGACTGAAATCAGAATATTATAGTAATACATGCATATCCATGTTTATAGCAGCACAATTCATAATAGCCAAATTGTGGAACCAACCTAGGTTTCCATCAACAGATGAATGGATTACAAAATTATGGAATATCCACACAATGGATTGCAACTCATCAATAAAGAAGAACAAAAAAATGTCATTTGCAGGAAAATGGAAGGATCTGGAGAACATTATGCTAAGTGAGATTAGCCAGTTATAGAAAGTGAAGGGTCATATGTTTTCTCTCATATGCCAAAGCTAGGGAGTAATTGGGATGTATGAGGGACTTTAGATAATGGAGTAGAAACTCCAGTGGAGCAAACAAGGTGGTTTTGAGGAGGGAGGAAGGAAGAGGTAGAATTAATGAAGAAAGCACTTCCACTGACATTATGTACATATATGAGAATACCAAATCAATCTCAATATTTTGTATGGGAAAGGGCTAAGTGGGGATGGAGCCAGGGGAAAACTAACCAAGTGCTGTGTGCCTGTATGTCACTATCATTATGAACTACATTACGATCTGAGACTATAATGTACCAATAAAAGTATAAAAGTTAAAAATTAAAAATATTTAGGATAGTCACAAATATGAATTAATAGAAAGGAAACTGAATATAGAGCCTAGAAGCAGATCAATACTTAAATGTATCAGAAGATCATCAAATATCAATGGGATAGGGATAGGATATGTTATTTAGTATATGATGCTAGGCAACTTGACTCACTATATGAATCCAACCGAGTTGGATTTAAAACTCACATCACAAATAAATAAGTAAGCTGGGCGTGGTGGTGTACACTTGTAATCCCAGTACGTGGGAAGCTGAGAGGGTTCGTGACCAGCCTCAGCTAATTAGTGAGGCCCTCCGCAACTTAGTGAGACCCTGTTTCAAAATAAAGATTAAAAAAATAGGGCTGGGGGTATAGCTCAGAGGGAGAATGCCCCTGGGTTCAATCCCCAGTTCTGAAAAAAAGTAAGTAAATAAGTATCAAATGGGCTAAATATCTAAGCATTAAAGTTGAATTTATCAAATAAAATGAAGAAAAATTTATAAATGTTTTTGTGATCTTGTAATGCATGTGATTTTAACAGTGAGAAGTACAAACACTAAATGAAAATTATTAATATACAGTCAAGTACTACAATGTTTTAGTCAGCGACAGTGATGTATTGCATGTATGATGAAGATGCCGTAAGACTGTATCACATAGTGGAATTGTAGACCTCTTAATTTCTGTAAGTCCACTCTACAATGTTCACATGATAACAAAATCACCTAACAATTCATTTCTTAGAATATATCCTCATTGTCAAGGATGTATGACTATATATAATATCATTAAAATAATTGCTTGGATTTAATGAAAGACCTAGAGAGATAGTTAAATGATGGAAACATAGAAGATATCTACAATGTCATTCTTGCCAAAGGATTATAGTATCCAGAAAACTTAGTAAATTTCTGCAATTCTGCATGGAAACAATGGAAACCTCAATAAAATGGGCCAGTTATTAATAAGCTATTCAGAAAATTAAAATGTTAATTAATTATATGAACAGATGCTCAACACTACAGAATACATCCATAAATAATAATAAAGTACAACTTGGAACCTATAATTTTTGCAAAAATTAGCATATCAGGCTTGACTGGTAGAAATAAAAATGGTTGTAACTTTTTAGCACTTCAAATTTTTAAGTTTTAGTAAAATTATTCAAATTACTTCAGCCCAGTATCTACCTGCTGGGATGTATTCCTTAAATAATGGGTCATATATATCTTCAAGTAAACATAATCAATAATATTGATTACAATGTTTTTTTAAGTCTATAACACTGTTCATGGGAATTAGGCATAAATATCCACCAATAGGCATATGTAATGTGATATACTTATATATGGTGGAAGGAGGCAACACTCAGAAATAATGGACTAAACTTACATAGAGTAGCACATATTCAGATCTTTAAAATGTAAAAGTGTGATAAATTGGAAGAAATATAAAGTAAAAGAAGGTCTTATACAGATGGTTAATGGCAGGCTGGCTGAACTAAAGGGTATAATCAACCTGAATTTTGGAACCCTGAATACCACCTGATTTTTATATATTTTTTTTCTACCCCATATTTTAAAATGTTTTCCAAGGTCTTAACAATAAATTCTAGGACATCATGCTGCTATCTTCAAAGCAAAGACTGCTATTATAGATAAAATTAGGAGGGATATTTCTAGTACAAAATTTTCCAATTCCAACAGTTAAAAAAGCAAAAAAAAAAAACAATGTAGTTTGTTGTTTCGTCTTCTTCAATTATCAAAATAATTCATTAAATAAATATGATTGGAACTTTACATGAGGAATACTAACACAAGTCCAAGAAAAAAAATCTACTCTAAATACCTTAGTATCTCTTAAGGATTTTCTCTTTGAAATGTATACTTTGAAATAAAATAAAGATCTTGTGTTGAATATAAAATATAAAGTTTTCAGACATAATACACCAAGAACTGGGGGCAAGGACCAATATGAATAGAAATTTTGAGTTGTAAAGACAAAGTGAGCTCAGCATATAGTAACACTTGATGGTCAGAAAACAGTCATTTACAATAATAATTCTGTCTCTGCTTTCTACTCCACAGGGTAGGATAACACATGAGCACTATAGGATAAAGAAAAAACAATAAATCAACAAAACCAAAACACCTTCCAATTAAACCAGTATTCTCACAAAAAAAGGTTTAGTAGAGTCTGGAGAAATTTTATGCCTGCTGGATATGTTTCTTTTTTTTTTTTTCTTTTCCAGTTAACAAGACAGTGGAACAGTAGGGAAAACGAGGGCTCAAAGTTTTTCAAAGGTAAGACCGTGTGCCAGACTAACATGAGAATCTGTCAGTATCCTTCTTGCAAATATGTGTGCTGAGATATTCACATAAGGCAATTATAAAAACTTGAAGTAAATCTTAACATGTCAGTAGGTTCTGCTTCTTTTTGACATTTCATTAATTTGAAGTCCACTTAAAATATATGAAAATTTGAATAGGGATCAGAACTAAGTATACCATTTCTTAGCACATCCTTTTCCATAAATTGTGCAAATACACAATGTAGAGTAATTGAAATGCTTAAGAAAAAAAATAAGGTACACATAAGTATTTTGAGGTACCTATTTGCTTTTATGCAAAATAATCAATAATATAATTATTTAATCTGTTTTTATATTTCTTAAAACAGATCCCTTAAAGTTTGTCATTGGTAGAGTTTAAGTCAATATATTAAAAATATCTTAGCTAAAGTGAAAGCTTATGAGATTTGATATTAAGAGTTTTAATTTAGTAATCCTAACTTCTAGGAGGATTAAATTCTGAGGCTAATAAAATATGTATATAATAAAAGTAATAATATCTACCTCAAAGACTTGTGGAAATTCAATGAGACATGAACTCAGTTTTTCCCCCTATATATGACACTCAATAAATGTTAGATCCTTTTCCTTTATTGAGCAATCATCTAAAATATTTAAACCTAATCTCTACTATGTAATAAATTCATATTTCTGGACCAGATTTCCCTTCTGAAATCCAATATGTATCTTACTGCCTATAAGCCACATCCCTTGGGATGTCTCAAAAGCCTCACATTTAAGATCTAGTTCATACCCCCTCCTCCATCCATATTATAGCATGAATATTACAAAATAAATATTATAAACAGAATTCATACAGAAAGCCATAACCCCCAATATGATGGCATTTGGAGATGGAGCCTTTTGGAGGTAATTAGGTTTAGATGAGGTCATGAGAGTAGGACCCCATGATGGGACTAATATCCTCCTAAGAAGTGGAAGAGAAACCAGAGCTGCTTATATATACCAGAGCTGCTTGTATATTCATTCTCTCTCTCTCTCTCTCTCTCTCTCTCTCTCTCTCTCTCTCATCTCTTCAGAGCAAGAAGGAAGAGGAAGAGTGCCCTCATAATGACCCAGATCTGCCAGCACTTTGGTCTTAGACTTCTCAGCCTCCTGAACTATGAAAAATAATTACCTATTATCTAAGCCAACTAGGGTATGGTATTTAGTTATAGCAGTCTCAGCAGACTAATACAAACTGAAACCTTGTTTTCCTCCATTTCCCCCTTCTCTCAGTTATGGGACCTTCATCTTTGCATCCAGTCCATAAGCAAGGAATCTAGGAACCATTTCTGACCCTTACTGTGTCTGAACACTCGTCTTCTACCAACCTCAGTGTGATGTGTCAGGACTGCTACCTAGTGTTCATGCATTTACTCCGGATTTCACCTGTTCTCTTCTCTGTAGCCAGAGTCATAAACTTTGTGTTATACCCTGATTTAATGGTTTCCTATTGTCTGGGAGTGTGGGAAGGGGGACTGCAGTGTCATAGTGCTAAGAATAGAGTATAAATTCTCTATCATGATCTGCAAGTCTCTGAAGGGTTTGGCTCCCCTGACCTTCCCAGCCTCACATTAAGCCTGCTTTTCTCATAACCATACTCCAGTTACGCTGGACTTTGTCCTCCCTTCACACTTGACATAACTCCTTCAGTCACAAGTCTATGCATATAAATTACATCCCCCGACATCCACTTAGCTTCTCTTCATTGCTTAAATCTCATTCTAGTAACTTCTTTTAAAAAGCCTCTTCTAAATTCCCTAAGCAGATAATGCCTTCCTGTTGTGGAGTTTTACAGAATCATATTTTTCTTTTTAATAGAATTTTCCCAATAACAAATATACATTCCTTGATGTGAATGTTTGAATTTCTTTGCTACACTAAATAATAAGCTACAAAGCTAAGAAAACCATCCCTGGCTTGAATCACCATTGAATTCTTATCATAACCCTAACATAGAGTCTATCAATGACACTTGCTGATAAATTAGCATCTCCCCAAACAATAAATGATCAATGATGTTGTGGCATAGAGAGTTCAGTGCTCCAATACACCACTTATGAACAATTTCAATGTAAGCCTATGGCATCTGACAAAATATATTTGATTCTATGATGGTGGCAGAATGATTTATAAAGACTACAAATGGTAATTTAGATTTTAAGAAAAGAATACAAGTGAAAATTCCAATCTATCTTCTTTATATTTTTGTCAGCATATGTTACTAGAATATAGATGCTAATCAGCCATAACCATTTCTAAGATTTTTTAAAAACATTTCTCTGTTTGGAAGCTGGGCATGGTGGCGCACGCTTGTAATCCCAGTATTTTGGGAGGCGGAGACTGGAGGATCCGGGTTCGCGGCCAGCCTCAGCTCTGTCTCTCTCCCTGTATCTCTCTCTCTCTCTCTTACCTAGTGAGGCCCTCTGCAACTTTTTGAGACCCGGTTTCAAAATAAAGTATAAAAAATAGGGCCGGGGGTGTAGCGCGGAGGTAGAACACCCCTGGGTTCAATCCCCGGTACCGCAAAAAAAAAAAAAAAAACCATTTCTCTGTTTGGTAAATAAGTAAATGATACAGATATTTTAAAAGTATGTGTGCTTGGTGAGAAAATTTTTAAACAAACCAGAATGTTCATTGTTTAAATTAAAGAAAAATAATAACAATAGATAAATTTATAAGTTAACATAAAATTCTACCTAATAAGTTATTAAAAAAGATTAATCATGAAAAAAATTATAGAGTAAATAGAAATTTCTATTATGACTTATAATATACATTGATTTACACTATACATTCAATAAAAATTTCCTTTATATGTTTATAATTTTAAAATAAACATTTAAGAAATATACATAAATGCCATATTGAGATAAATAGGTAGATTGGATGTATAACTTGGGTAAAATGAGATAATTTCTTGGAAGACATGTACTACAAAAGTCACTTTAAGGAAGATTAGATAA
Organism: Glis glis; assembly: GCA_004027185.1. Lineage (NCBI taxonomy): Eukaryota > Metazoa > Chordata > Mammalia > Rodentia > Gliridae > Glis > Glis glis. Next base: position 13,188 of record PVJS01045505.1, read on the forward strand.
CCATTTCATCATAAAAAACTTCAGGCCTAGATGTCTTCAATGATGAACTCTACCAGAGGAATAATATAGAGGAATAATATTTATCATAGAAAAACAATCTCATACCAACTTCAGACAAAAATACTACAAGAAGTAAAAACAAGAGTCCAATACCCCCTTTATGCACATAGAATGCAAAATCCTCAATAAAATATTAGTAAATTGAATTTAGCAATATATTAAAAGATAATTACAAGATTATGAGGGATTTATACTAAGAATGGAAGTCTGTTTATCATTCAAATATAATCAATTTAATTAAGTAGTATTCCACATTATATGTCATCGGAGAAATGCAAATTAAAAGAACAATGAGATATCACAATAATCCTATCAGAATGGTCAAAATACAGAATACCAACACAGCCAAATGCTGGTAAGGATTTGAAACAGAAACTCCTCTTCATTCCTGGTAGGAATGCAAAATGGTAAAGTCACATCAGAAGTTTGGCAGTTTCTTTTAAAACTAAATACACTCTTACCATATGAGCCAGGAATCTTGCACCTTAGTACTTACCCAAAGAATTAAAAAATTTACACCACACAAAAACCTGTGTATAGGTGTTTATTTCAGTCCTACTTATATTTGCCAAAACTTGGAAGCAACCAAATTGTCCTTTAGTAGATGAATGGATAAAGAAACTGTGCTATATCTATATAATGGAACACTATTCAGCACTATAAAGTATCCAACCATGAAAAGACATGAATGAAGCTTATATACATATTACTTATGAAAAACCAACCTTCAAAGGTCCTATTCTGTATGGTTCTAAAGATATGCATTCTGGAAAAGTCATAACTATGGACACTGTAGAAAGAACAATGCTGACTAGGGATTATTGGGGAAGGAGGAGTGAATAGGCAGATTGTAAAGGATTCTTGAGTAAGTGAAGCTACTACGAATGATATTGTAATGATGGAAACTACAATCACTGTACATTTGCCCAAATTTGTAGAATATACACCAACAGTGAATCCTAAAGTAAACAATGGACTCTGGGTAACAATGATGTGTCAGTGGATATTCATTGATTGCAACAAATCTACTACTCTGGTGGGGGATGTTGATGAGGGGGCATGTGTGTGGGTAGGATATGTATGGGGGATCTCTGTATCTACCATTCAATTTTGCTGCAACCCTAAATCTGCTTTATAAAATAAAGTCTATTAAGAATTGATTTAGCTAACCATATTAATACACTAAAAATGAAATAGTACGATCATTTATAGATACAGAATAAGAATTTGACAAAAAAGTCAACATTGATTCATTATAAAATCTCTCAGCAAAATAGAAATAATAGGTAAAGTACATCTAACAACAACAGAAAAACTTAGAACTAACAATGTATTTCCATCCATATCATCTCAGGAACTCTAGCTCCCCTCTAGATATAACATTGCATATATAACCAATCTGAACTTTTAAAATTCACCCTGGAAGCTGAGCTTCCTGCCTGGGCTTTTCATGCTATTTTTCCAAATGCAAATTATTTATTTATTATGGGCCACTTTGGCAAAGTTGCATGGTTTATGACTGATATGTTTCATCTTTTTTTATTAGTTCAGTTTAATTTTTTAGTCTTACTCATTTCTTTATTTTTCATTAATGAAACATACTTATATACATTTCTGGGTTACAATGTGATGATTTGATACATGTATACAATGTGGCATGACTAAATCAAACTAATCAATATATCTGTAACCTTGCTTCTCTATCATTTATATTATGGTGAGACATTTGAGATTTATCATCAGATATTTTGAAATACAGGCTCTGCTTACCTGTGGGACATATATTGCAGGACCCCCAGTGGATGTCTAAAATCATGAAAAGTATTGAATCTTATATTCAAACATTGCCATACCACAACAGCTGATTTAGGTGGATAGTATGTATACAGTATAGATACACAGGACAAAGGGATGATTTGTATCCAGGGAGAGATGGAGCAGGACACCATGGGATTCCACCATGCTACTCAGAACAGCACGTAATTTAAAACTTATGAAACTTTTTCCAGAATTTTCCATTTAAATAGTTGACTGAAGTTGACTGTAGGTAGCTGAAACCATGGAGTACAAAACCATGGATGAAGGAGAGCTGGTGTACATTATTATTGACAATCGTCGGCCTGCTGTGCAGTAGATCTCAAAACCTTTTCCCCTGTCTCTCTGAAACTTGGTACCTTTGATCAGCAGCACCTCATCCCCCTCCCCACTCAGGCCAGCCTGTGGCAACCATCGTCCTGCTCTCAACTTCTATGAGTTCACATATAAGCGAGGTCATGCTATATTTGTCTTTCTGTGCCTGGCTTATTTCATTTAGTTTAATGTCCAGATTCAGCCATGTTGTGAATGTGAGGTTTTTTCTTTTTTTAACAATGATTTGCCATGTTACAATAATTAAATACACTTCTAGGTTACATTTTCTTCGTTGTCCAATGTTAGAACAATAGACATATGTAGCTCTTAAGCTTTTGAAAGATGAATAGTCCAAATTGAGTTTCTCTGAAAGGATAAAAATACATCAGATTTCAAAGATGCAATATGAAAATATATACAAACTATCTCATTAATAGTATTATATTGATCACATGTTAAAATAATATTTATGTATACTGAGTCAAATAAAACTATCATTAAACTTAATATCATCTGTTTCTCTTTTTTAAGGTACTTATAACAAATAAAATTGTGAGCAGGCAGGTGTGGTGGCATACACATTTGCTGATGGAAAATACTTTTTATGTTCCCATTAAAAGAATAGAGACCAGTTCTACACAAAAATTAAAAGTATCGCCTTAAAAGAAAAGAGCAAGCCGGGCGTGGTGGCGCACGCTTGTAATCCCAGTACTTTGGGAGGTGGAGACCGGAGGATCCGGGTTCGCGGCCAGCCTCAGCGCGCATGCGCGTGCGATCAATCTCTCTCTCTCCTCTCTCCTCTCTCTCTCTCTCTCTCTCTCTCTCTCTC
>PVJS01045506.1:0-16207 GCA_004027185.1 Glis glis
AAAAAAAAAAAAAAAAAAAAAAAGCTTTTCATATGGTGGGCACTTAATAAGTATTTGGATGGATGAATTGGATTTTTTTTTTTTTTTTTGCGGTACTGGGGATGGAACCCAGGGGCATTCTACCTCTGAGCTACACCCCCAGCCCTATTTTTTATTCTTTATTTTGAAACAGGGTCTCACTAAGTTGCAGAGGGCCTCACTAAGTAGCTGAGGCTGGCCGCGAACCCTGATCCTCCGGTCTCAGCCTCCCAAGTGTTGGGATTACAAGCGTGCGCCACCACACCTGGCATGAATTGAAATTCCTAATAAATCCTAATATTCAGAGATCTTTCTTAAGAGATTAGTAGAACCTGTTGACTTTTTTAAAATTTATTTTTGGTACCTGCAATCCTCCTAGGTACCAGGATTACAGGCATGCACCACTACACCTGGCTAATCAAACTATCAGTTTGGCCCTAAGATCAAACCATTGATTTAGGCACTTGGTTAGCCACCGACCTACCTATATCGATACATATCAAAATTAAGAATCTTCATAAAAATAGTTGGTTTTGCTACAGTATCGATTTATTTGGCATTAAGATTCAAGTAAATATTGGATGTAGTGTACTCATGTGATATTTCCATTGTCTTCTCCATAGTTGTTGCAATATATGACTATACGAAGGACAAGGATGACGAGCTGTCATTTATGGAGGGTGCAATCATCTATGTTATAAAGAAGAATGACGACGGCTGGTATGAAGGGGTCTGCAATCGAGTGACTGGCCTCTTCCCTGGAAACTATGTTGAATCAATCATGCACTATACTGATTAATTTTCTTTTTTCTCTTCAAGTAGGTTCTTACTATTACTCAGTCATGCTGTGGGACTATTATGGTTAACAGAATTGTCTTAATGTTTTAAAATGTGCCCATATTTTCAGGACATGCTGTTTTATTGGTATATTTGAATGTCTACCTGTAAGCATAAATCTTGAGGCATTTGTATATTGCTAAACAGCAATTTGTACAAGAGGCTGTCCATAACTGATTATGCTTATGTACTTACTTATACATTGTTAACTTTATGACCAGCTTAAATATTCTGGGGAAGTGGGGTATAATATTTAACAAATCATGAATCAGATTGTACCATTACATTTTTCAGTGCAGCATGGTTACTAACCCTGTGTCAGACTAATATTAAAATCAGAAAATTTAAATGCTGGTGCTGGTCATACTTTTTGTTTAGATTCTCTCATTTTTAAAAAAAAAGATTGTTTAAAGCATGCATGAGATTTTATGTATTGAAATATACTTAAAAAATTCCAAATGTTTCCAATTTGTGTAATACTTACCTGGAGTACTCATAGTAGGTAAGTCTCTAAGGTTTACATGTGAAACAAAACAAAAAGGATTATGTTGTAATTTGTACCCAAGTTTTGTTTTGTTTTTTTTTGGTGGCACTGGGGATTGAACCCAGGGGTGTTCTACCTCTGAGCTACATCCACAGTCCTATTTTATTTTTTATTTTGAAACAGGGTCTCACTAAGTTGCAGAGGGTTTCACTAAGTTGCTGAGGCTTGCCTTGAACCTGAGATCCTCCTGTTTCAGCCTCCCTAGTACTGGGATTACAAGTGTGCGCCACCATGCCTGGCTTGTACCCAAGTTTTTTAATGAGTGAGTTTGCATTATAAATTTTTCCACTTATAAATACATAAGTGAACCAAAGGGTTTTGTCCTTTCCTTCACTGGTTTGCTTTAACAAAATACAAAACTGATTTATTGCAGAATTATGGTTCTATTTTCTCAATATATTAAGTTGGAAAAAAAAATTTTAGCCTTATGTCAGTCTGTCCCAAGAGCAATGTGACGGATTTTTGCAGATTTAAAATCTGAGATGGTTATTTACAAGTCAGTCTACTGAATTCCTTTTTTAAAGTAACTTTTGAAGCTAAGAAAATGTGTCAAAATATGCACATTCTTAAGGATTGCCATATTAGTCCTTTAGTTTTGCAGTGGACTGTTGTAGTACACTGGTTCAATGAAAGGAAATTATAAGTATCTTTTACATATTGTAAAAGGGGATACAATTAATTTGTGAATAGGCACTATTTAATCCAATACCTGGCACTAGGAACATAAGATTTTAAAATAATTGGGAAAGAAGGTGGGTCATGTATTAATCATTGAATAGAGATATACTTAACCAACAGATTTGTATTGTCTTTTGACATAATTGAAATGCAACACATGCACTTTGTGTGTCTCCTCTTATTTAAGGGAGGGTTAGAGGGATGTTTTATCTTGTGTATAATTCTGTATTGCTTAGGATATTAAAGTAGGGCACTCAAGTGTGGGTTTTTGTGTATTAAAGATTTATTTGGATTTCAAATTACAGTTTTGTACTGGGCGTTACAGACTTATAACAACATAGTGAATGGTGAGACTAGTGCAAAACATTTATTTCTGAAAATTAAAGACCATTATTGCTACCAAATCGATGTGACCGTTTCATATGCATTTTGCCTTTGTTAATTTTAAACAAAGTATCATTAGGGATCAGATAGATCACTTCTACTTTTCCTTTTTTAAGTGGAATGTTCTCTTGATTTGTATATAACCTGTTGTCTAAATTTTATGTAGTCTTTTATAATAAACCATTCTCCTATATGAAATTTTGAATACTGCTAAAATATAACTAATATAGATGTAAGTGCAGACTTCAGTTTTTTGACCTTTACTCTTACAGTGAAACAAGACAGACCATTTGAATTTTAACATTGATTATTTATTTGTGTAATGGCTTTACATGTGGACATTAACAGTGTAAACAGTACCACATATAACCATCAAGATACCACAATTAGAATTTATAGGACTACAATGACAGATTCAGGTGGCTTAATTACATTTAAAAAGTTTTCTGAAAAACTGCCAATAAAAAAAATTGCCCATTAATAAGGTTGAAATGATTTTTTTAAATGATTTTTTGGTTTTCCGCACATGAAGCAAAGTGCATTCTGCAAAATTCTTTAGGCACAGTCTGGTAAAATAGCTGCCAGAGGAAAAGAAAAGTTGTCATTTATCTCTTGTGAGCACAATCTCCGAAAGCTGAATGAGAGCATCTCTTTCTGGGGATGGTCGAAGTTTGCTGATCTCTCTTATTGCTTCATGGCAGTACTGCTGGGCGAGGTAGGTTGTTTGTTGCACACCATCACTCTACAGATACAGAACAAAACAGGTGTCACGGCTTGGATCAGCTCTTAGATTTCTCCGAGAGTGAGTCATACAGTTAACAGTCAAACTACATTCTGATGTTGTCTTTCCAACTCCTAGTTCTAGTTTCCTCTGCCTACTTCCTTTAAGCACTTTTCGCAGATTGAAGTAAATTTTTATTCTATTTGCATACAAAGCAACTGGCTCATTAATATCAAATACCCATCTATTTCCCCCTCCATTTTTTTGCGGTACAAGGGATTGAACCCAGGGGCATTCTACCGCCGGGCTACACCCCCAGCCCTATTTCTTATTCTTTATTTTGAAACAGGGTCTCACTAAGTTGCGGAGGGCCTCACTAAGTAGCTGAGGCTGGCCGCGAATCCAGATCCTCCAGTCTCAGCCCCCTAAGTACTGGGATTACAAGCGTGCACCACCACGCCCAGCTCCCCCTATTTTGAAATTAAGTATTAGAGTTTCTTAAACTTATATAAAATACCTACACATAATTTGTAAATAAAAAGGTAAAAGAAAATAGAAGCTGGGTGTGGTAGCACACCCTTGTAATCCCAGTACTTGGGAGGCTGAGACCGGAGGATCTGGGTTCGCGGCCAGCCTCAGCTACTTAGTGAGGCCCTCCGCAACTTAGTGAGACCCTATTTCAAAATAAAGAATAAAAAATAGGGCTGGGGGTGTAGCCCGCAGGTAGAATGCCCCGGATTCAATCCTCAGTACTGCCAAGAAAAGAAAAGAGCATATTATATACAGTAAAATTAAAGCACAGAAGGGCTTATGATGAAAATCAACAGTTCCTTTCTCTTAAAAGGCACTGTCTGTTCACTTTTCTTGATGATCAAGTTTAGTTATTATCTGTTGCCTTTCTGTTAAGATGAAGATTTAGTCCATCCATACTGTGCCTCCTAGTTTGATTATGTTACTGTCTTCAGTTCTTCTGTTGATTACCTTTGTCATCATGTAGTGTCAACTTCTGATTTCACCTTGTGTAAGATGGAGGATACCAGTGCTCCTGTCATCGCTAAGGATGCCATTACGCTAGGCAGATTTGCATTTTGTTCTGTAACCATACTTTTTAATAAAGCTGGATGCTAATAAAACATTATTTCTATGGTGTAAAAATATTTACTGTGGAATTAAGTCATATACTGTAATTTGATTTCCTTCTCCATGGTTCACAATCCCTTTGTCATGTAGAGTAGAATATTCCTAACATAATGGTTGAAAGGCTTGTACAAAAGTCTGTCTTCTCTTATTTGGTGTCTCTGCAAATTTTGCTGAAGTACATTTGCAAAAAACCTACCCAGAAATTGTGTATGAGAAGTCAACATTTTAGTCCTTACGTGTGGTAACTTTCATTTGTATTCAGATTTGTGGATCCACTGCTTCTAGCATCCAGGGATTTTGCTATTCACTGAGCCAGTTTTGACGTCTTTTCCTGTAGGTGACCACAATTTTTCTTTATTTGATTCTCTTCTTGAAATATTTGTTAAATAATTATGTGTCCTCTTTTCTCATTTTTTCCTGTTACATTTTGGAAGATTTCCTCAATTTCACATTGCATCCCTCTCTGGAGTTAGTTTTTCACAATCATTTTAAATTTAGATTTATTTTTATTTATTAAAAAAAATACCCTGTTTTCTTATTTTATGAATGCAGTATCTTTTTCAGTCTTCCTATTTATATCTTTCCAGAGTCTTCATCTGTTCATCTCGGTCTCAATCTTGCTCAGCAAGCATTAATCAACTTTTTGGTAATACTGAGCTGTCTGTTCATATTTGATGAAGGAACTGGGTCTAGAAACCCTGTGTGTAGTTCCACAGGGAACTATACTTTAGATGTCTTTAAAGAATTTGTTTAGAGAACATTCCTGTGGATTTTTTTTTCTAAGTGCATTTCTGGCTAGGCTTGCTTCACCAAGAAAGAGAAAGCAGGCTTCTGTACAAAAGGGCATAGCACACTGTTATATTTTGAGCTACTGTAGAGTATTTCACTATTTTGTATGAGAGCTACAATTAATCTCCTTTTCTAAGTCCCACTCCTTAATCCAGCCTTCAATAATAGTTGGCCTTCTTTATCTGTGTGTTCAACCATCCACAGACTGAAAATATTTTTTAAAAAAATGTGTTTACATAGCCAGGTGTGGTGGCGCACGCCCGTAATCCCAGTACTTGAGAGGCTGAGACAGGAGGATCTCGGGTTCAAGGACAGCCTCAGCAAGTAGTGAGACTCTCATCAATCTAGTGAGACCCTGTTTCCAAATAAGAAAATTGGGCTAGAGGTGTAGCTTGAAGGTAGAATGCCCCTGGGTTCAATCCCCATACCCCCCCCCCAATGTGTTTACTGAATATGTAGATATTTTTTCCTTGTCATTATTCCCTAAACAGTATGGTATGTCAACTGTTGACATGGCATTTACATTATAGGGGCAGTACTATAAGTAATCTTGATGATTTAAAAGTATACGGGAAGATGTGTAGGCTACATGCAAATGCTGTACCATTTTTTATAAGGGGCTTTGAGCATCCATGGATTTGGGGATCCATGGGGGGGATCTTTAACCAAGTACCCCAGGGATACTGAGGAATGACTATTATTTTTGAAGCCAGAATCTCTTTCCCAGGGCTCTTTATTGGCTACAGCTCGATCTCCTACTGAGTTTTTATAATACTGTCAAACCACGCTCTTAGCAAATTATGATGCATAACATTATTATGCATCGATTAGAAAAGAAGTATGCCCTTTTGGAAGGGTTTTCTACTTTTAGAAAATTAAAATCTGAAAGGCAATTATTTGGAATTCTTTCTAGTGTTTTACTAAATATAGGTCTTAGACCACAATGGGTTACTAACAATTGTTCGCTTACTCCAACTCATTCACTACATCTATGGCCTCCAAATGACTTTGAATTTGGAAACAGCTCATTCTCCAAAGACAGCCACCAAAACAGAAAATATGCAAAAAGATCTGGCTTCTACAGAAAAGTTAAGAAGATATATGGTAATATATTTGAAACAACCTCTAGCCCTTGTACAGGGTTAAATGGTTCTCCCTTTAAAGAAAAACATTCATATAAAATGTATAGTTTACCTATGTTGGTGACCATTTCTTTAGTCACCCCTTTATAATTATTACATAGGATGGACTAGGAAAGACCATCTATAAGTAGACTATCATAATAGTCTAGCAGTAGAAGGATCAGGGCTTTAGGTTGGAGGTCAGTCTGGTACTTGGAAGCACAGTAGTACTGCTGATGGACATGAGGAAGACTGGTTCTAAACCAACAGGGCTCAACCTTGTCTGCACAGTAGAATCACTTGGGTAATCTTTTTTTTATTTTTGGTATTGGGGATTGAACCCAGGAGCATTCTACCTCTGAGCTACCACCCAGCCCTATTTTATTTTTATTTTTTAAATCAGGGTCTCGCTAGGTTGATTAGAGTCTCACTACTTGCTGAGGCTTTCTTTGAACCTTCAATCCTCCCTCAGCCTCCCAAGAACTGGGATTACAGGCACTAGCCAGCGCGTGCCACCACCCCAGGCTCACTTGAGTAACTTTTAAAAACTGTTAATGTGCAAGTCATACCTGAGATCAATTAAACTAAAATCTTTGGACAGTATTCTAGAACAATGAAATTAATCAAAAATGAGAAAAATGAATTTTACCTTCCCAGTTTTTGCTAAATCAAGAGTTGACCAAAAACAATTTAATGTGTAGTTAATATGATGTCATTTTTTTAAAGGACTATCACGTTGTACCTGCTGTTGCCTTTTTTTTTTTTTTAATAATCTCACCTGTAATACGTACTGTCGAGCTCGGTCCACATCTCCCGGCTGACTGAATCGTCTCATTATCATTGCATTCATTTCTGGGAACTAACCATAAAGAAAGGAAATTTATTTACTGCTCTTAGAAAAACCAAGTGTCCTAATACTAGTTTGTAACAATAGGAAATAAGAAAAAATAAAATGGTGATTAAATGTCTAGATGATGGAGGGGAGCAATAAACTATAGCAGTTAAAGGAGCTGAGCTAGGAGAGAAGTCCACCATCTCTGCCCAGGGACTGCAGTGGTGCACTGGAGGAAATAGCCATTGGTCCTTAGTCCAGTGCTGAGTAAGAAAAGCAGAAGGAACAAAGTGTGCTCTATAGTCTCCTTGTTGGCGACCTTACTGCCCATCAGAGCTCTCCTTGGTTTCTAATTCAGTAGCATGGGGCCTGGGCATACAGTTGACAAATTCCCAGGTGCTCCTAACACTGCTGGTCCATGCCAACACTAAGAACCACTGGCCTAGGATGAGGGCAGGAACTAGGCGTTCAATTTTAAGCACTCAACTGAGTGGGCACGGACAGCTGCTAAGAGTTCCAAGCATAGCCGGGCGTGGTGGCGCATGCTTGTAATCCCAGTACTTTGGGAGGCGGAGACCAGAGGATCCGGGTTCGCGGCCAGCCTCAGCTCTCTCTCTGTCTCTCTCTCTCTACTTAGTGAGGCTTCCGCAACTTTGTGAGACCCGGTTTCAAAATAAAGTACAAAAAATAGGGCTGGGGGTGTAGCGCGGAGGTAGAACGCTCCTGGGTTCAATCCCCGGTACCGCAAAAAAAAAAAAAAAAGAGTTCCGAGCAGAGCGCTGCCTTAAGCGGTGCAGAGTGGGTTTTGAGCAGTGGTGCTCTATGCTGACCACACGTTGGAATCACTTGGGGAGGTTGAAATAGTTGCCTGGGTCCCACTCCCAAAGATTTCCATTATTTTGGCTTAGAGTTTAGCATGGGCCTCAGGATTTTTCAAACTCCCCTGCTATTTTTAATGTGCAGCCCAGGTTAGAGGAGAGTTAGAGAGAGGTAGAGATACCAATCAGGTTACTATAGTAATTATACAACAGACCAGACTTATGCTGATGTAATGGCGGGATGGGGGGTACAAATGACACTGAAGATAAAATTTATAATCTATAGTACTCAGCAACTATTAGGAAAATTGCCTCCGTTGACAGAACAAGGAAAAGCAGGGCAACAAACCACTTCCTAGATCTAAGCGCTAGTCCTGGTGCTGCCACCAGCTGCCTCAGCCGAGTGAGCTCCTTCATCTCAAGCCTGGCCTCTGCATCTGTCTCGTCATCTGAAAGAAAGCCTCGACTTCCACCCGACTCTAGTTCCATGGAATAAGAGGTAAGCTGCGTTTGGCTGTGGACACGTCAGTGTTTAGACAGTTGCCAGCTTTTCCCTGGCAGTGAGCCTGAAGGAAGAAGTAAGTTGTCCTGTAACCATGACCATGGTGTTAGTAATCCTGGAGAAAAAACAGGGCTCACGTAGAAAAATCTAATCCCAATGTTGGCAGATGAGGAAGAATGTTATTTTCAGAGCGAAATATGTGTTAGAACAAAGTTCTACACATGCAGAGTCTTGCTAACATTGCTTACAGAATTGAAAGAGCCATCAAGTGGTTAGTTCTTGAGTGAAAATCAGTAATTTGCTTTAGTTACTGGTATTTTAAGAATAAAATAAAGGTGGGCATGGTGGCACATGCTTGTAATCCCAGTACTTGGGAGGCTGAGACCTGAGGATCACAGGTTCATGGCCAGGCTCAGCTACTTGGTGAGGCCCTCCGCAACTTAGACCCTGTTTCAAAATGAAGAATAAAAAAATAGGGCTGGGAGTGTAGTTCAGAGGTAGAATGCTCCTGGGTCCAATCCCCAGTACCGAAAAAAAAAAATCAGAGAAAGCAAAATTTTAAAAACATTTGCATTGAGTGTGACTACACTACATCTTTCCTTTGAAACAAGTAGTGTGTGCAATTTTCACATGCAAATATCACACTTCTCCAAGGCATTACCCCATCCCCTGAATGTGTATGTGGCGAAGAAACAAGAAACAGGAAGAGTAATTCCCTGCCAGCAGATCTAGTGAGAAGTAAGAAAATTTTTGTTTGCTCAGGCTGTTTTTAAGAAAACAACCTGTGGATGAATTAGATACTATGCAAAATATTTTCATAAACAAAGTCACACATGTGATCAATATACTGAAGGGAGTTTATTCAAACAAAACTTGGGTACCTCTGAGGCACCAACTAGTCACCAAATTAGCATAAGCCTGTGCAGCTGGTGCAGGGGCTGGTGATGCAAGTAGGAAATATGACTACAGGCTGACATTTAGGTCTAGGGACTTATCAGATAAGAGAAAAGAAAGTTTTAAAAAGATCTTGAATCCGGACACGGTGGTGCACACCTGTAATCTCAGTACTTGGGAGGCTGAGACAGGAGGATCGCAGCTTTGAGGACAGCCTCAGCAAGTAGCGAGACTCTTATCCACCTAGTGAGACCCTGTTTCAAAATAAAAAATAAAATAGGGTTGGGGGTGTAGCCCGGAGGTAGAATGCCCCTGGGTTCAATCTCCAAATTCTTGAAAAGACCCCCCCCCAAATTCTTGAAAACTAATGTCTCACCCAAGAAAAACCCATTTTGTTTCTGAAATTTTCAAGATTCAATCAATATATCCTCAAAAGATTTAACACGAGGTTTTGTTCTTAAAGAAAATGTGTCAGCTGGGCATGGTGGCGCACGCTTGTAATCCCAGTACTTGGGAGGCTGAGACGGGAGGATCCGGGTTTGTGGCCAGCCTCAGCTACTTAGGCCCTCCACAACTTAGTGAGACCCTGTTTCAAAATAAAGAATGAAAAAATAGGGCTGGGGGCATAGCTCGGAGGTAGAATGCCCCTGGGTTCAACCCCCAGTACTGAAAAAAAAAAAAGTGTGTAGACACATATGTGGAAGGGTCATCACTGGGACCTCTGCATGAATCCCCCAAATTTTAAACTTTTCTTGTGGTTCTGAAGATCAAACCCATAGCCTTGCACATGCTCTCTCTCTCCGAGCTTCAGTCCCCTAAAACCTCAAGGGCAGAATTCCGCAAATTCTAATTGCAAGACAACCCAGCCTGCCAACTTAAAAAGGCAGATTCCCCAAATTGCTTATACTGGTCCAGTGAGACCCAGTCAGTGTTCCCAAATGGTTAAGTTCAAAGACAAACAAAACTCAACTGCCTAGGAAATGGATTACAGACACCTTAGGACCACTCTGCTAAATGGATATGTCACAAATGTGTGTCACAGTGCATTTTCAGTGGCTGGGCATTTGGGTTATCTGCTCTGTGCAAAGACCTTCTAGATACACAGGTACTTTTATCAACCTTATCGGTGGCAATAATAATACATGGTGTAGTAAAATGAATGCTGGTCTTAGAAAACTTGGGAACCTTCCATTGCCTTCTGTGCCATAGCCCAGATGTTTAATTTGGCTAGGCTTGAGCACCAGTTTCTTATTTGTAGAAGAGACATCATAATATCTACCACAAAGAGGAGTTGTGAAATTAGAGATAATGTATGAAAGAATCCTTTATAAACTAAAAATAACACATTTTCATTAAATGAAGACACTGTACCTTCTTATGTTATTTCTAGAAATTGTTTAACCAAAATTAAGCCCCATAAGTTTTTTGACTGATTTCTTTTAAGAATCCCTTTTGACAGTGTAATCCATAGTAAAGCCTTATTAATCTATCATACTGTTCTTTACTTAGATTTACTAGCTAGCCTCTGAGGAGATTAAGATTTGTCATTGTAGCACAAAGGACAGCCAGTGCCCAAGTCTTCTAATGGTTCATGAACACTTCTTGTGTGTGGGGAGTTTATGGTAAAATGGAAAAGGTATCTCAGTCTTGCCTTAATGTATCAAAGGGAGTTTTATACATTTTTGTCAGAACTTGGCATATGTATTAATCATCTCTCTCAGTTCAGGGCTGGTGGGTTAGTCTCAGTGGGAGAAAGGACCTGTTCATAGCACATCTTTCACTTCTCAAGGTACCTTGGCCTCAAAATTTTGAGAGGAGGGAATCTCCTCCTCTCAAATAATGAGGCCAGATGTTTCGATTTAGTGCCCCAACATCCCCTTTCACAGCCCATAGTCCTCAATTGACTGCAACTGCCCCAGGTAACCTGGCACAGCCACCCAAGACATCGGCCTCCCCTGGGATGATGTACCCTGGCACTGGTTCTAGGAGATAGTGGATGAAAGATGAGCCCTCTCCAATCAGAAGCCAATCAAAAGCCAGGTCACCAGCTTTTATATCAAAATGGAATCACTGAGTTCTTCAGAAGACATGATTTATTTTGGTGTTAAAAAAGATGCAAAATCTCTGAAAAACTAATAAAAGTTACTAAAACTTTAGGCCAAAAAGCTAGTTTTTAATTTCATGGCATGATGATGAACATCTTACTGTTTTGCTAAATAACCAATTAAGTGCCACAAAGATGAAAATCTATTTTAAAACAATATCCAAGCACCGGCCAGTGCCCCACTTATTTCAGATAACATTTGGCAGAGCCAAAAGCAATATGGCCAGGGACCAGAACAGGCTGGGAAAGGTCTGCCTTGTAAGTCACTGCAGCATCTTTGATGCTCCCCAAGCCTTTCTTTCCTCCACATTGAGGAGAAGAGGCCACTTTACTTCCTTTCTTGACAGCCCCTCCATCTGGAGAAAGAAGGACCCGTGTGGTTTTAGTGCATCCCACTGACCTCTTGACATTTTGAAGCAATGACTGAGGCTCTGAGGCCTCTCAGAGCAGCAAACAGTCCCATTCAACTTCTGGAACTGAAGAATTTCTTGGGCTTGGAGGCCCTTGACACTTCGTGTGCCTTTTTTTGGGTAAGGTACTGGGGATTGAACCCAGGGGCATTCTATCTCCGAGCTACACCCCAGCCCTATTTTTTATTCTTTATTTTGAAACACTAAGTTGTGGAGGGCCTCACTAAGTAGCTGAGGCTGGCCTCGAACCCGGATCCTCCGGTCTCAGCCTCCCAAGTACTGGGATTACAAGCATGCACCACCACGCCCAGCTTCCTGTGTCTTTTTAGGGGCTCTAAGGCACACCCAAAGTTCAGTCCTACAATCAAGAAGTGGAAACCATTCATTTGGCCAGTGCCCAAAATATAGCAATCACAGCGCTACCTCAAGTGCATCTGGCACTTTGCAATTTATGATAATGAGTTTTATCTCAGCCAATCCTCATTACAACCCTGGGAGGAAGACTGTAATTTCTACTTTTCAGATAAGTCTTAGAATGGGAAATGATTTGCCCCAACACATCAGTGGTGTAACCAGGATCAAATCTAGATCTGCGGTCAAATCTAATTGTCTCCCGGCTGATCGTATCTCAGCCTTCCCACCAGCTGCCCGCCCGGAGAGACTGGTTCTGAGGTGACCCAGTAGTGCCTCCAAGGGAATGCCGAAGACCTACCTGCTGACATGCAAACAACACCGGGCCAGTGGCTAATCCAAGCTTCAGATCAGTGGATGTTGGTTTGCCCATCTGGTCAGAACACGAGGTGAAGTCCAATACATCGTCTATAAGCTAGCAAAAGGGAAAAAGAAATGTGAAGAGCACCATGGCACCCCCTCTGACTGCGCTGAGGATTTTACACTGGGGGGAATGTTGGCAGGACCACAAACCACCGGTTTGTTTTTGGGTTTTTTTTTGTGTGTGTGTTATACTGAAGGGATTGAACCCAGGGGCGTTCTACCTCTGGGCTACACCCCTCAACCCTATTTTATTTTTTATTCAGAAAAGGGTCTCATTAAGTTGCTGAGGCTGGCCTCGTACCTGAGAGTCACCTGTCTCAGTCTCCCAAGTACTGGGATTACAGGCATGTGGCGCCGTGCCCGACTCCACCATTCTTATAAGGAAGAAGCACACCAACCTGAAAAGCTATTCCCACATTTTTTCCATATTGATAGGCAATCTCATGCACCACTGGGTCAGGGCATCCTAGGACAGAGACCTGAAACAGAAAGAGGATTCTGAGATAAGCTGCCTACAGCCAGAATCAAGGCAGCCAACCCCTGGATTAAAGACTCAGAGATATATTCCCTTAAGAGGTAGTGAGGCTAGATTACGCACAGTCAGGAGATATGCTATCAAAAGGAGACCAAACAAGTACAAAATAATTTTTTTTTTTTTTTTGCAGTGCTGGGGATGAATCCAGGGCCTTGTACATGCTAGGCAAGCACTCTACCACTAAGCTATACCCCCAGCCTCTGTTTTCTTAAATTCCATGAAGACTATCTTATCCCTACCCTTACTTCTTCCCAACAGAATAAGCAGTCTTTCCCACTGCTTAGGAAAAGCTGAGCTATCATGAAACTAGTTCCTCTAGTAATTTTCTTTCTTTTTTGCAGTACTGGGGATTGAACCTAGGGGCATTCTACCTCTGAGCTACACCGCCAGCCCTATTTTTTTTATTCTTTATTTTTTTTATTTTTGTTTGTTTTTTTGTGGTACCGGGGATGGAACGCAGGGTCGTTCTACCTCCGTGCTACGCCCCCGGCCCTATTTTTTATACTCTGTTTTGAAACCGGGTCTCACAAAGTTGCAGAGGGCCTCACTAAGGAGAGAGAGAGAGAGAGAGAGAGAGAGAGTGAGAGAGCTGAGGCTAGCCGCGAACCCGGATCCTCCGGTCTCCGCCTCCCAAAGTACTGGGATTACAAGTGTGCGCCACCATGCCCGGCTATTCTTTATTTTGAAACAGGGTCTCACTAAGTTGCAGAGGCCTCACTAAGTAGCTGAGGCTGGCCGCGAACTGGGATCTTCCGGTCTCAGCCTCCCAAGTAGTGGGAAAAGAAGCATGCGCCACCATGCCTGGCTCCTCTAGTAATTTTTTTTTTTTTTTTTTGGCGGTACTAGGGATTGAACCCAGGGGCATTCTACCTCCAAGCTACACCCCCAGCCCTATTTTTGTTCTTTATTTTGAAACAGGGTCTCAGTAAGTTGCGGAGGGCCTCACTAAGTAGCTGAGGCTGGCCGCGAACCCAGATCCTCCTGTCTAAGTCTTCCAAGTACTGGGATTACAAGTGTACACCACGGGCCCGGTTCCTTCTAGTAATTTTCTAAGCAAACCTTTGTGACATGAAAGAGAAACAGACCCTAATATGTGAAATACTGGTTTTCACCTAGAATACCCACCCAATTTCTGTTGGTTTTAATAACCACCATGGATTTATCCCTCCTTTTAGGGAAAGATATCTAATTATGCACATGATGTTGCCACGTTTTCCCCTACTTATAGTCCTTCTTTTAATATATTTATTTATTTATAATAAATAAATAAATATATTAATATATTTATTTATAATATATTTATTTATAATTCTATATCTTTATATTTAATATATTTATATCTATATATTTATAATTAATATATTTATTTATAATTCTACTTATTTCTGAATACAGTTGTTTCTTTTCATCTGTGACAGCCTCAAACCTCATTCTTCAGACCTAGATATTAGTCGTTCATTATCAGGAGGCTCTTCCTTGGTTTGTTTCTATATTTCTTGTACAAGAAGTAATTTAACTGTATGAACATAAACTGTTTTTTCCCTTGTCAGTGGAGGGAGAACTAGGACTTCAAAAGTCTTTTTTAAAGCTCTAAAAAAGCTAGCTGGCACTGGCCCCTTGAGTGCATTTCCCAGCGCTCCACTCTGCATTGCTAAGCAGAACGGGCCACATTTTCAGAAAACAAAGCCTGGGCAAAACCCAGGAGGGGGCAGGGAGATTTTGCTCTACTGGAGAGGAAATGTCTATATTGACTCTCAATGAGAAGGCCAGATGGAGCTCTTCAGTCTATCCCTTGACCTTCCATCCCTACTCTGTGGTTCTCGATCTGCGACCCCATTCTGCTCAGGCATCAGCGCGCTACAGCAGGCAGGCTCTGCAGCTAGCTGGCCTGGGCTGGACTTACACTCTGACGGCCAGAAGCCTTGGCATGCTACTTAATCTTTCTGTGCTTCAGTCTCCTCATCTGCACTTCCCTCCCAGGGCTGCTGAGAATAAAGGTGATGCTACGCTGAAGCCCTGGGCAGTTCTGCCTGGCATCTGGTCACAATTCAATCTATGTTTGCTATTATTAATAGTAATGTTCCCCTCCTCCTCTTGATCTAGAACCAAGAGCCTGGCAGGGTCCATGCACCTCAGCCGGATCATATAACTTCCTCAGCTCTGAGAATTTTTTTTGACAACTTGGTGTGTGTGTGTGTGTGTGTGTGTGTTACTGGGGATTGAATCCAGGGTGTTCTACCTCCAAGCTACATCCAGCCCTATTTTATTTTTTATTTTGAAACAGGGTCTCACTAGGTTGCAGAGAACCTCACTATGTTGCGGAGAAACGTAGATCCTCCTAGCCACGAAACTGCGATCCTCCCATCTCAGTCTCCCAAGTACTGGGATTACAGGCACGCGCCACCACGCCCAGCTTGTTTTTTGACACCTTAATGAAGTCTGTGGCTGTAGTGCTCAGCCATAAGTGCAAGATAAAACTGCACACTCCCTAAAAGGTCAGGTGGCCACTTCCTTGAGTAAACAACAAGCTCATAACTGCTTTCCGCAGCAAAGACCCTAGGGGTCACATAAGCTATAGTGAGGGCCTCTTTTCAATTAAAAGTCTCTGTGAGAACACATGGGGGCAACTTAGAAACTGTGAAAGAAGCCAAGATGTCCATCTCAAAGGATGAGAGCATGGCAGGATCTGGGCAGCCTGGGATGCACTCAGCTCAGAACAAAACGCTGCTCCTTCTCCAGGCAGAAAGAACCGATAACAAAGCATGTGGGATCCAGGAGCAAGATTGGGGCTGTTTCCTCAACACAAAGCCACCTGGAAACACCAGCTTTCTTCCAGAAAAGTAAAATATATTTTTTTAAAAAGCCTTCTAAGCCGGGCGTGGTGGCGCACGCTTGTAATCCCAGTACTTTGGGAGGCGGAGACCGGAGGACCCGGGTTCGCGGCCAGCCTCAGCTCGCTCGCTCTCTCTCTCTCTCTCTCTACTTAGTGAGGCCCTCCGCAACTTCGTGAGACCCGGTTTCAAAATAAAGTATAAAAATATAGGGCTGGGGGTGTAGCGCGGAGGTAGAACGCCCCTGGGTTCAATCCCCGGTACCGCAAAAAAAA
>PVJS01045507.1:0-16207 GCA_004027185.1 Glis glis
ACGAAGGGCGGACTCCGGGGCTGGGGGGAGGCCGCTGCCGCCATCGCACCAGGCCCTCCTCCCCGCCCGTCCCAGATCTCACCATTTCCTGCTTCCGGGTCCCCGGATCCTGCACAGGGCTCCGCGCGTCAGTGGCTGTCACTGTGCAAAGGAGTCTGAAGCATTTAGCAATTTTCACAGAAGCACAGACTGGGTCCTAAACGCGGCCGACTAAAGGTGAAGATCTCGCGAGATGTGTTGCGGCCCCGCCCCCTGCCGCCGTCACACCTCATTGGATCCTTTGCTCCAGGCATGAAGCCTGTGATTGGATAGTGATCCAGGACCCGCCCCTGGGAACTAAATGAACAGGAAGCGACCCGCAGTGGACCCAGAGGAGGCAAAGGACAGATTCCAGCCCAGACCCTCACCAGGCCTGCTTTCTTCCCCAGGCCCAGACCTGACCCAGACTGCAGGATCTTTGCATCTAAGCAGGGGCAGCTCCGGGCTTTCCAGAGCCGGCACCTGCTTTTTCCTGCACTTAGTGGGCTCTTCCTGCTTCTTCCTCCTGGAAATGGGGCCATGAATGTGGGCCAGAATGTGCTCAGTGTCCCTTGGAGACACCCCTTGAGGGCAGACTACTAGGAACATGGATCCCCACTGCAATGGAGCCCTGCTGGAATGGAGCTTGCCTGAGCCCCACAACATGATTCTCACACAAAGGATGTAACTCTGGGAGCTCACCATGCCCTGCAGTTCCCTCCTCCCAGTATTGAAACTCCCCATCCTTCAACACCTAAAATTTCAGTAAATTTTCAATTAGAGTTAGCTTAAAGGACTGATTCTAAAGAAAATGACAAATTCAGAAACCTTTTCTCCAGAAAACTACGTAAAAGAATCTTGCTCTAAGCCTGACCTTTACAGATTTTCTGCATGTGTACAAATGACAGTGGACCACAGCTGCGACATGGAAGTTCCACACAATGACGCACCTAACATTGTGCCTATGAAACCCGTCCCTGCTGGTGCTCTTGGGTTGTATCTCTTGTCATAAACAGGCAATAGTGAGCAACGTGTATTTCAAAGTCCTGTGAGTCATTTTAACAAATGATGGAATGTGACAGGGGGGAAGACTGGAGGGCAAGATTGTGGCATCTTGACATTGTACCCAAGTTGGGCAGAAATGATGGTACCCTGGGCCCCAAATGCTGTGACTGGCATCTGATGTGAGGGCCATCTTGAGTGACTAATCCCTATAACTTGTGGAGGAAGACACCAG
The DNA here is from genome assembly GCA_004027185.1 of Glis glis. Lineage (NCBI taxonomy): Eukaryota > Metazoa > Chordata > Mammalia > Rodentia > Gliridae > Glis > Glis glis. The sequence goes on from PVJS01045507.1 coordinate 1,256, forward strand.
CTCCAGGAGAGTCAGAATTCAATGCACCTGTTGGACACCTGCTTGGTGTCTGGAGAGGTGGAGGACTGCTTGTAGATGTGGAAAGAGCCCACGCATTTGCTATCAGAGGTGTGGTGTGCAAGCTGGGTGTGGTGGTGCATGCCTGTAATCCCAGTACTGGGAGGCTGTGACACTGAGCTCTGCAGACCCCTGAGCTTCCCTTATCACAACTGTGACCTTTGTCACATGAAAACAGGTAGCATTCCAATGGGAACCATGAGAAAAAAAGGGCAGAGATAACCTGTGTTCTTAATCATTGATGACTCTCGGCCCGTAGAGTATGTCTGTATCAAATGAACATGAGTCCAGGTGTGTTGGTGCTTGCTTGTAGTCCCAGTTCTTGGGAAGCTGAGACAGGAGGATTTCAAGGTCAACGTCAGCCTCAGACACATATCCAGGGCCTCAGCAACTTTGTGCGCCCCTGCTTCAAATTAAAATGGGGTTGTGGGCATAGCCCAAGGGTAGAACGCCCCTGGGTTCATTCCCTGGTCACACACACATGCATACAGGAGAACACACATGGTGAAAAAGTGAATGTGCACAAAAGAAAACGTCTTCAATTTTCAGTGTCTGATGTCATATGGTGGCAGCCATATGCACTGTGATACTTTGTAATGATGCTGGGGGGGAGCAGTGACCTGCAGCACAGAGGCCCCTCTTTAGGAACACAAAAACTGATACTACACCTTGTAGTGCAGTCAATGAATTACATGGCATATCGCACACTGTATGATAAAACAGAACATAATATGACATAAGCGATCTGAGCATGTTCAAGTTTGGGGAGGCACACCTCTGATGTTCAGCAGGCTAGGTGTATCAAACGCATTATTGACTTACAATTCTTTCATCTTCCCATGAGTGTGTAATGAAAGAACCTCTACAGTTATAGACAACTGTGTCCCTTGTATTTGAATGAAACATTCACCTGTCACCTCCTCTCTCTTTCCTTCCTGTGCTGGTTTCCCTACCACCTTTAGTACTGGGTACCTGTGTGTGTGCATTAGAGTTCTGTCACTGGATAGGGTCCAAGTAGCTCTCCCAGAAGAGAGAAGGGCACCTTAACTCAGTCCCAGTGGGGTTTTGGTTTTGGTTTTTGTTGTTGTTGGTGGTGGTGGTACTGAGGATAGAACCCAGGGACACTCTGCATCTGAGCTGCACACCCAGCCCTTTTTGGTTTTTGTTTTGAAACACGGTATCTCTAACTTGCTGAGGATCTTACTAAGTTGCTGAGACTGACCTCCAACCTGCAAACCTTATGATCAGCCTCTATGTCCTGGGATTACAGACATGTGCCATTGCACTGGCTTCCTGTTTGTTTCCTTTCTACCTCTCCTTATCTCTTTTGTCCTGCCTTAGTTCACCTGCCTTGGCTAAAATAGCAGGTCCTTTACCTGGCAATGCCGGGACCCAACAGATGGGTTGTCAGGATGATGAGGCAAGATCTCAACATGGTGTCTACACCATCAGAGTCCCCCAGCATCTCTGGACTGCGTTTGTTCTGTGTGCCAGACAATTCTTGTCTCCTAGTATTTTTTTATTTTTAATATAGTCTTGGTATTGAACCCAGGAGCATATTCCCTCCAGCCTGCACTCCCAGCCCTTTCTACTTTTGTTTTGAAACAAGGTCTTGCTCGGTTGCTGTGGGTCTCATTAGATTGCTGGTGCTATCCTCAAACCTGTGATCCTCCTGTCTCAGCCTTCCAAGTCCTAGGATTACAGGCATGCACCACTACAACATCCTAGAATCTTAACTCAGGTGTCTAAAAATTCTCTCTTGCCCTCCTAGCTGGTCTGGGTCTTTTCTCAACACTACCCCTGGTCCTCAGGTGACATTTGGAGTCCTAGTCTTTAAAGCAATCCTTTATCCTGTTCCAAATAGTAGTCAGAGAGCAAACTGCTACGTACATTTTATACTTCAGTTTGGCTATACCACACAGTGATTGTTGAAGAATAACAAAAAGAAGCTTTAAATCATGTTATTATTTTTAGTAACTCAGACCAACAGCTGGATATTCACTGCGCCACAAAGGGAGGTACAGAGAGACCCCATGATATTTTCTTGCTCTAGGGGTGGGCACAGCAAGGGGGGCAATTCTGACACCAATTCCAACAGGATTAGAAGAAGGAAGAGGACAGAGTACATGTGGACTCTGTATTTTGTGGGTTTGCAGTGGATTTAAGATCAAAGAGAGCCGGGCGTGCTGGCGCACGCTTGTAATCCCAGTACTTTGGGAGGTGGAGACCGGAGGATCCGGGTTCGCGGCCAGCCTCAGCGCGCATGCGCATGCGATCAATCTCTCTCTCTCTCTCCTCTCTCCTCTCTCTCTCTCTCTCTCTCTCTCCCTAGCGAGGCCCTCCGCAACTTCGTGAGACCCGGTTTCAAAAATAAAGCATAGAAAAAATAGGGCCGGGGGCGTGGCGCGGAGGTAGAACGCCCCTGAGTTCAATCCCCGGTACCGCAAAAAAAAAAAAAAAAAAAAGATCAAAGAGGACAGTAGAGAACAATAGTTAGATAGAAGACTCAGGAAAATCTGTGGCTATAACTTTTCCATGAAATGTATTATCCATTATTTATTTTTATATTTATTTGTTTATTATTTCCTTATTTACTCCTTCATTTTGTGATTCTGTGGGTTAGACCCAGGAAATTCTACCTTTGAGCTCCCCCCATCCCTTTTAATTTTTTTTATTTTGAATCAGGGTCTTCCTCAGTTGCTGAAGGTCTTGCTAACTTGCAGATGTTGACCTCCAAATTGTAATCCTCCTATCTCAGCCTCCCAACTGCTGGGTTTACAGTATGCCTGACCATGCCCTGCTTCATTGGCAATATATAAGAGGTTTGGTTTCACTGGTGAATTGCTACATTCCCAGTACTGTTTAGAAATAAAAATAAAATAGGGCAGGGGATGTAACAGAGTTAAAATGGCCCTTGGTTCAATTCCCAGTACCACAATAAATAAATGAATTAATAAATAAATAAATTTGTGCAAATGGAACGATAAGTTTTGTGTGTGTGTGTGCATGTGGTATTAGGGATAGTGCCCAGGGGTATTCTAACTCTGAGCTATTCCCCCAGCCCTATTTTATTTTCATTTCTAAACAGGGTCTCAGTAGGTTGATGAGACTCTCACTACTTGCTGAGGCTGTCCTCAAACCTAAGATCCTCCTGTCTCAGCCAACCCAGTACTGAGCTTACAATCATGCACCACCATGCCTGGCTCTGAAGGATATATTTTGAGCAAATTAGAACAGATACCTTAGGGGGCACAGCAGTCACATATGAAGACAAAGACATAAAACAGGTATGAGTCAAACAGGGTGGTGAGGTGCGGCAGACCACCAAAGAGGATAGGTCTTCCACTGAGGAGTTCCAATTCTGCATTGAAGTCTGACAAAACTTTTTGAATATACAGTGACTCATGTTATGGATGTAGCATTGACTAATTCACGTTGCTGTTTGTTGGACAGGCTTCCCGATGCTTACTGTGGGATGGGCAATATCTGAAACCTGTTGCCCACACTGCTTGCAGGAAGGCTCCTTGATTCTTTCAGAGCCAAGGTCAGCTCAGCACTAATAAGACTCAGAATCATGCCACATAACCGAGTGTGGTCGTGCACGCCAAAAACCCAGTGTTTGGAAGGCTGAGATAGTAGGACGGCAGACTTGAAGCTCAGAGGTACAAAGCCCCTGAGATCAATTCCTTTGCAGTTTTAATCAAGATGCGTACCTAGGGATCATCCTGGATTAGGGTGGCTTTAACTTCAATGAGTGGTGTCCCCATCAGCAAGAGGGGGGACAGATGGAGAAAAAAAGGCCCTGTGAAGATGAGGCCGGAGGTTGGAGAGAGGCAGCCACTAGAAGGAGGTGAAGAAGGATTCTCCCACCTCTGGGTCTTCAGCAGCAGTGTGGTTCTGCGGATGTCTTGTTTTCAGACTTGCAGACTCCAGGGATACTTGAGAGTAAATTTCTGGGTGTTTGTTTGTTTAGTTGTTGTTGTTGTTTTCTTGGCACTAGAATTGAATCCTGGAGCATTCTACAGAGGTATATTCCCCAGAACTAATTTATTATTTATTTTGAAACAGAGTCTCTCTCAGTTGCCAAAGGTCTCATTATGATGTAAAGGTTGGCTTTGAACAATGTCTTGACACCCAGGTACTGGGATTACAGGTGTGCGCCACCATGCCCAGCTAAGGTTCTATGGTTTTATATCACCAGTGTGTGGTAATTTGCAATGGCAACCACAGGGTTCTAAAGCAGGCACACACTACAACACACAGCACAGAAGCAACCTTGAGTAATGCATAAACTTGAGCTTGCATGATGACACTCTTGTCCTTCAGCCTTGGAAACACCCTCCTCCATCAGCACATGAGGAACCCACTCTGCTCTAAAACAGACCTTGGAGTTCCAAACTAGTGTGGGAAGGGGGCTGTATGGCAAAATTGTAATCCCAGTACTTCGGAGGCTGATATCAGAGGATCCGGGTCTTGGCAAGCCTCAGCTACTTAGTGAGGCCCTGCACAACTTAGTGAGACCCTGTTTCAAAATAAAGAATAGAAAAGTAGGGCTGGGAGTGTATCTTGGAGGCAGAATGCTCCTGGGCTCAATTCCTAGTACCGCAAAAAAAAAAAAAAAAAAAGTGTAGCAACTTACATGGTAAGTAGAACAAAGAGGTTTCAATCTGTTAATAAAAAAGTAACTTCATGGAGATAATTCAGAGGAAGAGAAACAAGAAAAGTTCCACAGAATAATCTTTTTTGTTTATTTATTTATTTTTTGCTGAGGCTGGCTGCAAACCTGCGATCCCCATCTCAGCCTCCTAAGTCCTGGGATTACAAGCATGTGCCACCATGCCTGGCTCAGAACTCTCTTGTACTCAGCCTGCCACCACTGAGTAAATGTTTAGACCTCCTGTGTGTTCAGCCGGCAACCGCTGAACAATACCAATATCTCTGCCACCCTCAGTGCCTCACTGCCAGTATGCATCTCCCCACACTTGGCATAGGTTGCAGGATCCAGAACTCGGCAGAATGAAGCTTTCAGCCCGGGAGTTACAGGCAGAGGGCTGGCCGGCATCCAGTGAGTGGCACTCGGCTGCTAGGCTTTTGGTGGCATGGGCACCCCTATGGGCATGGCCTGAAGTAGATGGGAGTCCCATGAAGTTTGAAAAGGACGTGTCTGCTAGGAGAGGCCAGTGGCTGTGGATGGGTTTTTCTTACTACCCTGTGCATTGAAGTGTATTTTGCACCCCTAAAAGTAACCCCTTGGAGCTACTGAGCTTCAAGAGGAGTTTAAAGCAGAGAAGGAGCTGTGCAGGCATTAAAGGAAACCAGATGCTTCCTGGAGGAGGAGGTACATGGAGCAAAAGCAGCCTCTTCACTTCACACAGAAGAAGGAAGGGGATGAGGACAAAGAGGAGTAAAAAGAGGATAGGAAGGAAATGGAGCAGGAGCAGAGGAGGAGAAGAAGGACAGCCCTACCCTTCCTGCAATGTCAGTGGCCAAGCAAAAGTTGAAATCCCAGCAGCCCCAGGCTCAGGAGGGGACCCACTATGGAGAATGCTGTTACAGATGGACTACAGTTAGTTATGTTGTGTGGGCAGATTTAATGGTATAATTGGTTCATCCTAATAGACAAAAGCTATGATCCCCGAGGTCTCTGGCACAACAGGACACACACCAGGAAGAAGCATCTTTGGTACGATGAGTGAAGGATACATTTCAGTCAAACGTTTTAGCAATGGAAGCAGGAAAAGTACAATTACATGAAAGAAGGAAGACCTTGAGTTGTAAGAATGTGATACCAATCACTAAATGGAAAAGGAAAAATGTGGCAAACTCATACATTACTCTATGATTATGACTGGATATTCGCAGATTTCTCTCTCTTTTTGTTCTTGGCATTACTGGGAGTTGAACACAGGGGCGCACTACCTCTGAGCTATACTGCCAGCCCTATTTTATTTTTTATTTGAAAGAGGGTCTCATTAATTTGCTGAGGGACTTGCTAAGATGCTGAGGCTGCCCTCAAACCTGCAATCCCTCTGTCTCCCAAGTACTGTGCGTAGACACAGTACTCGGCTTGCAGATCTCTTCTCAGCCAATGAAAAAAGATATTTGATAAACTACAAGTTCTCTGATATTTTAAACTTTTAAAACATATATGCAAATAAAAACCATGTAAAAATGCTGTTCATTCTACTAATGAAAGATCAAAGGTAAAAACCTGCCATGTGAACTCAGTAGGAAAATCCCAGGAGGAAAAACTCATTTTGCAATGGCTCATTAAACACAATTATTTAAGAACTACATAAAAAATTGAGTCTACTGAAATACTGCAAACAGGTTTTAATGACCCAGATCAACAACTTATGATTAAAAAAGGGAAAACTTTAGGACATGATTTAATTTTAAAAGATGCTACCTATTAAACTCATACAGTATTTCTTGAACAAATCTTAAAAATTATGTCACCTCATCATTTAAGAGTAAAAGTTAGCAATCACTGCTTCCCAGATTTACCTTAATAGTGAATCCCTGATAAACACAACATATTTATAGTTCTAGATCATTCCCTTCACCTTGTGTTTTCTACAGTATTCCACACAAGTTGTTTGCATTGAACTCTTCACATTACTTGTGTCAAGAGGATCCCACTACATAGGGGATTTTCACAGGACTTGGAAACTATTTGTTGCTGAAGGGACCCTGACCCATAATGAGTTTTCTGCCAGGCTAATTGCTGAACTCTGGGAACAGCAGGGTGGCCTTGAGCACAGCTGAGATAAGGCTCAAAGATGGGTCTCAGCTAAACTTGGAGCCTTGCCCAGTGACTCGGAGTTCTGCCTGGCTCAAAAACTGCAGGTGTCCTTGGAACATTCCAGTATGACACTTCTTCAGTTTTCTTTTCCACAAGAATTTTTCCTATGAAGTTACTTTTATGTTTATACATGAAGACTTCCTTGTTGATACAACACAGTAAGACCTATAATTGCTCATATAGTTGCTATATTCTTAACAAAGTCAGAGTGGTAAGCAGCCCTCTTCTTTCCTGTGTGTTTCACAATAGAAGATTACACATCTCTAAGAAGATATATGTGGCCGGGCGTGGTGGTGCACACTTGTAATCCCAGTACTTTGGGAGGCGGAGACCGGAGGATCCGGGTTCCCGGCCAGCCTCTGGTCTCTCTCTCTCTCCCCCTCTCTGTCTCTGTCTCTCTCTCTCTCTCTACCTAGTGAGGCCCTCCGCAACTTCGTGAGACCCGGTTTCAAAATAAAGTATAAAAAATAGGGCTGGCGGCGTAGCGCGGAGGTAGAATGCCCCTGCGTTCAATCCCCGGTACCGCAAAAAAAAAAAAAAAAAAAAAAGATATATGTGTAAGTGTAAATGACAATATCATGTTACAAGTGACAATTTCTTGTACTTTTCACAATTGTAAGATTATCGTCCAGTGTGCATTGGAAATGCGGACCAACTGAAGACCTCTGCATATCGCTTTTATTCTAGGTTTCTCCTCATACTGTATTCCTTCAATCTGGGACTTGCCAAGATTGGTAGGGGCATCCTGCAAGCTTTACATTGATAGATGCAATCTCAACTATGTGTTCTTCTGTGATGGTGAAGCTTTCCCACAGTATATATTTGGGGTTACTCTCCTGTGTGAGTTCTTTTGTGTTTGCACAGAGAACTGCATATATGGCCTGAAGGCTTTCCCACATTGCTTACATACATAGGTATTTTCACCAGAGTGCATTTGTTCATGATTCTGAAAGTAACGGGAAAAACTAAAGGCTTTCCCACATTGCTAGCATATATAGGGCTTCACACAGCGTGAATGCATTCATGTTTCCTAAGGTAATAGTAAGAACTAAAGGCTTTCCCACACTGCTTACATACATAGGGCATCACACCAGAATGAATTCCCTCATGTCTCTGAAAGCAATCGGAAAACCTAAAGGCTTTCCCACATTGCTTACATACATAGGGCTTCTCACCAGTGTGTATTTGCTCATGCCTCTTAAGGTGACTTGAAGAACTAAAGGCTTTCCCACATTGCTTACATACATAGGGATTCTCACCAGAGTGAATTCGTTCATGTGTGTGAAGGTAACTGGAAGAACTAAAGGCTTTTCCACATGGCTTACATACATAGGGCTTCTCACCAGTGTGTATTTGCTCATGCCTCTTAAGGTGACTGGAAGAACTCAAGGCTTTCCCACATTGCTTACATACATAGGGATTCTCACCAGAGTGAACTCGTTTATGTTTCTGAAGGTCACTGGAAAAACGAAAGGCTTTCCCACACTGCTTACATACATAGGGCTTCTCACCAGAGTGAACTCGGTCATGTTTCTGAAGGTAATTGGAATAACGAAAGGCTTTCCCACATTGCTTACATAAATAGGGCTTCTCACCAGAGTGAATTCGTTCATGAATCTGAAGGTCATGGGATAAATTAAAGGCTTTCCCACATTGCTTACATGCATAGGGCTTCTCACCAGAGTGAATTCGCTCATGAATCGGAAGGTAACTGGAAGACCTAAAGGCTTTCCCACATTGCTTACATACATGTGGTTTCTCTCCAGTGTGACTCATTTCATGACTTCTGAGAGATGTAAGAAAATAGTAGGCTTTCCCACATTGTTTACATACATGAGGTTTCACCTCAGTGTGAGTTCTTTCATGAATCAGACCGTAACTGGAAGAACTAAAGGCTTTCCCACATTGCTTGCATACATAGGCTTTCTTTGCAGTGTGAGTTTTTTCATGTGTTCTTAAAAAGCTGGAAGCACAGAAAGCTTTCCCACATTGCTGACATACATAGGGCTTCTCTCCAGTGTGAGTTCTTTCATGGATTTTAATGTAACAGGAACTATTGAAGGTTTTCCCACATTGCTTACATTCATGGTGTTTATCTCCAGTGTGATTCCCTTCATGTTTCATTAAGCATTTGGGAAAATTCAAGGTTTCTCCCCATTCCTTACATTTATCCGATTTCTTGCCATATTTCAAGTGCACACATGGTTTCTGTGCAGACTGCGCTCTGTGGGTCTCATTTAAGGATAAATGACCAATGAGAACTTCTCCACACATCTGTGTTTCACCTGCTTTAACTCCTGGATGAATTTTCTTCTTGAGAATAGGATCTGGAGACCAGTTAAAGATTATTCCACATTTATTGCCTAGTTTATGTTCAAAGAATCTCTCTAACACTTGACTCCTGTAAAAGAAGAAGAGGAAGAAGAAGAGGAAGTGTATTACTAGTGATGTGTTTATTAATGATTTTCCATGAGACATGTTAGTTTTATGCCGTGAATATTTTTTGAACACAAATGTCTGAAATGCTCTGCAGTATATTCTAGGACAGTTATTATCAAAGCAGTTGTATTCATATCAGCTCTTTCTCTTTCTCCTTTTAATCATTCATTCTCTCTTGCCTTTATTTATTTTGGGGATGGAATCTAGTACCTAAGACATGTTAGAAAAGCATTCTACTGCCCAGTGTAGTGGCGTACACTTGTAATCCTAGTACATGGGAAACTGAGACAGGAGAATCTCAGGTTCAAGGCCAGCTGTAGCAACTTAGTGAGGCTCTCAGCTATTTAGTGAGACCTTGCTGTGAAATAAAAATTTAAAAAGGCTGGAGATATAGCCCGAAGGTAGAAGGCTGCTGGGTTCCATTCCTATCACAAAACAAACAAACAAACAAATAAGGTATTCTACTTCTGGGGTTACTGGGGTACATACACAGATGTTTTTTAATTTTCATTTTTTTTAATGGTACTGGGCATTTGAACTCAGGGTCATTCTACCTCCAAGCTACACCCCCAGTCCTTTTTATTCTTTATTTTGAAACAGAGTCTTGCTAATTTGCTAAGAGCAAAAAACCCATAATCTTCCTGTGTTAGTTTCCCAATAGTTGTATTATAGGTATGTGCTACTGAGCCCAGACTCTTAAATTAAGATTAAACTGGGGGCATTCTCCTCTGAGGTACACCCCAGCCCAAGCTCTTTTTATTATGACACTGGGTCTCCCCTAAGTTGGAACAGAGTCTAAGTCTTGCTAGTTACTGAGGCTGGTTCCAAAACTGTGATTTCCCTGTTGTGGCCTCCCAAGTACAGGGATTACAGGCCTGCTCCATCTTCCCGGTTTTTTTACCTGAATTTGAGACAGGGTCTCCCTTAACTTTCCAGGCTGGCCAAAAACTCACATTTCTTCTACCTGAGCCTTTGATGTAGTTGGGATTAACGGCATGAGCCAGCACACCTGGCTCACAAAGGGTTTCAAAATACTCTTTCCCAGTTAACTATTTGATTACACTGAATATTTACATCATATTGAAAAACACTTCAGTATCCTATATGCAAAATGATAGGGAAGGAATCTGTTTGGGATTTTGAAATGTTTGCATAATGAGATATCTCAAAGATTTCTCCCACTATAAACAAAAATTTACTTTTGTATCATCTACACCTTATGCCCAAACACTGATATATGTAATAATATTGTACATAGAACAAGTATGTACATTGAATATCAAAAAACTGCACGTATAGTGTTATTTTTGTGCTCCAGATGCTTCTAATATCGAAATAGTTCTGATTTTGAATTTTCAATTGTAGAAGTTCAACCTGTATACAACTGTAGAAAATATTTTGAGATTAAGTCAATTTTAAATTGGGGTTATTCGAATCATTCACTTAGTTGTTAAATTTCCTGACACTCTAGGATTCTTGAGACTCATTGCTTTCTTTCTTTATTTCATTCTTTCATTCTTTCTTTCTTTCTTCTTTCTTTCTCTTTCTCTCTCTATCTCTGTGTGTGTGTGTTTGTGTGTGTGTGTGTGTGTTCATGAGTGTGGATGTGTGTGGTTCAAGGGATTGAACCCAGGGGCATTCTACCTCCAACGTACACCCCCAGCCCTTTTTATTTTTTGTTTTGAACCAGTGTCTTGATAATTGGCTGAAACTCATCTTGAATCTGCATTCCTTCTGTCTTGGCCTCACAAATCCGAGGATTACAAATGTGCACCACCACACCTGGCTCATTGATTTCTTCTGTGAATGAGAATTACCTTAGATTTCTCCTGGTAATTTTGTAGCCATCTTTAATATTCAGCTCTTCCTGATCTTGGCCTAAAATGTAGACCCAGAAGGACCATTATGAATTATGACAACATTACACAAAATTTATTAAATTCTAGGTTAAATGAATGATATAAATAATGTGATGATGCCTGGTATATTAACCAAAATGTTTCCTTTCAATATTTCAAATCATGCCAAGAAACATGTGCACTCTGATGGACTAATGAAGGGAATGATGACACCCTTACCTACGCAGGCCAGGTTCCTGAAGGTTTCCTGCATCACATCTCGGTAGAGCTCCTTTTGGGATGGATCCAGCAAAGCCCACTCCTCCTGGGTGAAGGTCACAGTCACATCCTCAAAAGACAGCAACTCCTAAAACATGTCACATATTTCTAGTATCAGTAGTAAAACTCATATCACTACAGATCTATACTACATAAGAAGTTCACATGGAGCTGGGTGTGGGCACACGCTTGTAATCCCAGTACTTTGGGAGGCAGACCGGAAGATCCGGGTTCACAGCCAGCCTCAGCTCTCTCTCTCTCTCTCTCTCTCTCCGTCTCTCTCTCTTTCTCCACCTAGTGAGGCCTTCCGCAACCTTGTGAGACCCAGTTTCAAAATAAAGTATAAAAAAATAGGGCCGGGGGTGTAGCAAGGAGGTAGAACGCCCCTGGGTTCAATCCCCGGTACCGCAACAACAACAAAAAAAGTTCACATGGTGCTCTGTTTTCTAAATGTTCCCTCCATGTCTTGCTCATCACACTCTTATGCTCCATCCATTCCCACATCTTCCCCTACAGCAATTATGATGTGACGCTGGAACTGTTTGGTAATTCCACAGCAGAACAGCAAGACCCATGGTCTTTTTGAGTCATCGCAACTTTTCTTTGTGCACTGTAGCATCTCTCAAAACAAAGTCCTTGCTGTGTGTGGTGTCACGTACCTGTAATCCCAATACTTGGGAGGCTGAGACAGGATGCTTACCGGTTTGAGGTCAATCTCAATGACTTAGAGACCCGGTTTCAAAATAAAAAATAAAAAGGGCTGGGGGTGTAGCTCAGAGACAGAATGTCCTTGGGTTTAATCACTAGTACATACTGACTTCTATATGTTTGTCTCCATTGTAAGGTGGCGATGTGGCTTGTAATTTACATATTCGGCAATGACAATTAGCAGCAAAGGTCACAAGACAAGACCCCAGATGCCCAGCAAGCAGAGTTCAGAGTTCACGCTGGCCATCAGGCAGGAGATCAGGTTTGCAAGTCAGAGCAACAAAAGGCAGACACGAGAGGTGGTCAATGTCTCACGCCCTGCTTATGGTGCAAGTTGCTATGCTCACTTGCAGAGGTGTGGCTCTGTTGTTGGCACTGATGACAAAATGGCACAAAAAACTCAAAGAACAGCCAGGTGTGGTGGCACACACCTGTAACCTAGCACTTCGGAGGCTGAGACAACAGGATCACAGGTTCAAAGGTGCCTTAGCAACTCAGTGAGGCTCCTATCAACTTAGTGAGACACTGTTTACAAATAAAAAAGTAAAATTAGGGCTGGGGGTGTAGTTCAGAGGTACAATGTCGTGGGGATTCAATGGTAGCAAACAAACAAACAAAGAAACAAATAAATAAACCAAATTAAAATCCAGTTGCAGTGGTACACATCTGTGATCCCAGCACTTGGGAGGCTAAAACAGGAGGATCTCAGGTTTGTGGCCAATCTCAGCATGCGGCAAGACTGTCAGCGATGTAGTGGGATCTTTTTTCAAAAACAAAAAAATCTAAAGGGATGGGAATGGGGATGCATCTTGGAAGTAGATTTCCATGGGTTCAATCCCCAGTCCACATAAATAAATGAATAAGTAAATAAATGAATAGGACTGAGTGATTAGCTGAGAGGTAGAACACCCCTTTGTTCAATTCCCAATACCACACATATCTCAAATAGAAAGAATCGTATTTATTTACCTGCATGGTGATTCCATAAATACTTATATTCTTCTTTAAATTTATTTCTTTTTTTTGTATGGGAAAGTGAAGCCAGAGCCATTCTTCCTCTGAGCTAAACCCCAGCTCTTTTCACTTTTCATTTTCAAATGGGGTGTTGATAAATCTTCGAGTGTCTTGCTAACTTTTTGAGGTTGGCGTCCAACATGCGGTGCTCATGTCTCATCCTCCAAAGTGCTGGTATTACAGGTGTGCACCATCGCATTCAGCTAAATTTACTGTTTAACAAATAATTTATTTCAAGAATTCTCTTTGCTTCACTTGCAAATTGAACTCCAGTTTTGTCCTTTTTTGGCTGTCTGGCCTTGAACAGGCTTCTTAACTTCTCTGATCTTCATTTTTTTATATTAAATAGTATCTTCTAAAAATTCTCTTTCTTCCGAATCATTCATTCTATCCACTCAAGTTCAAGCAAGAAAATCACCAACTTACATGCATATCTTAAAAAACATTCTAGGATGGTGGAATAAAATGCTATTTTATAGAAAAAAGATTCTACAAAGAAAGCCAATGGGAACCAGCTCCGGGAAACTGCCAGCCTCACCCACATCTCACAAGACAACAAACATCAGAATGTCACACAGGTTCCTAAGCTCAGATAGAGACTACACTCCCTGTGCAGGTGCAGCCCAGGGTGCCTCATGCCCAGGGAGGGAGGGAACCTGAGCAGCCAGAAACCCAATTCTGGCACCTCCACACACCCTATATTCTCCAAACACTCACCCAGAGTCAGGTGGAAGTTCTGACCTGTGGTATCTTTCTGACTCTTAATCTGTGGGGTTTGCTGGACACCAACCAATTCTCCAACACCAATTGGGTGTCCCACAACTCAATTCTCTTTTTTCTGAATCATTCATTCTATCCACTCAAGTTCAAGCAAGAAAATCACCAGCGTCAACACAGTACTGACAAGTTTAAGGCTCAGAAAGACCACACTATCCCTGCTGGAGATGCCAGCCAAAACGTGTGTTTGGTCTGACTAGTCAAAAGGCCCCATCTTGAAGATATACAAGGGTGGCACTCTGAGTCATTTGGTTTGCATAAATTTAGGTTATCTAAAAGGGGTTTATGATAAACAACCAAAGACACTTCTGTTTGTGAAATTACCAAGGGTTGGAAGGGTCTCTGTGCCAAAATCAAAGACAAAGACCAATTTTTTTAATAATTATTATAGTACACATCCAAATAAACTTTCAAATTCTCAGTAAATAGCAGTGATTAAAGATTCCCCCCTCCAATGCTTTGTGGTCTGGAGAGTCATCCTACTGTATACAAACACATTCTCTATTACATTAACAGGGTGTCCCATTTTTATCTTATTACGAGGCCTGACACAACACATTCTATTTTTATTTTTTCGGTACTGGGGATGGAACCCAGGGGCATTCTACCTCCGAGCTACACCCCCAACCCAAATTTATTCTTTATTTTGAAACAGGGTCTCACTAAGGTGCAGAGAGCCTCACTAAGTAGCTGAGGCTGGCAGTGAATCCTGATCCTCCAGTCTCAGCCTCCCAAGTACTGTGATTACAAGCATGCACTACCACACCCGGCTTGACACACACATTCTAAATTCCCACTTTTGTTCTACAAAATAATTAACTGATGGGCAGAAAGAAAGCACTTATTAAATAAAGCAATCTTGCCGGGCGTGGTGGCCCACGCTTGTAATCCCAGTACTTTGGGAGGCGGAGACCTGAGGATCCAGGTTCGCAGCCAGCCTCAGCTTGCGCATGCGCGCGCGAGCGTTTTCTCTCTCTCTCTCTCTCTCTCTCTCTCTCTCTCTCTCTCTCCCTCCCTCTCTCTCTTTCTCTCTCT
>PVJS01045508.1:0-16207 GCA_004027185.1 Glis glis
GCAGTACCGGGGATTGAACCCAGGGGCATTCGACCTCCGAGCTACACCCCCAGCCCTATTTTTTATACTTTATTTTGAAACAGGGTCTCAGCCGGGCGTGGTGGCTCACGCTTGTAATCCCAGTACTTTGGGAGGCGGAGACCAGAGGATCTGGGTTTGCGGCCAGCCTCAGCGCGCGCGCTCTCTCGCTCTCTCTCTCCCCGTCTCTCTCTCTCTACCTAGTGAGGCCCTCCGCAACTTCGTGAGACCCGGTTTCAAAATAAAGTATACAAAAAAAAAAAAAAAAGGGCCGGGGGTGTATGGCACGGAGGTAGAACGCCCTTGCGTTCAATCCCCAGTACCGCAAAAAAAAAAAAAAAGAAAAGAAACAGGGTCTCACTGAGTTGCGGAGGCCTCACTAAGTAGCTGAGGCTGGCCGCAAACCCAGATCCTCTGGTCTCTAAAGGTTAAAATTTAAGCCAGGCGCCTGTAATTCCAGTACTTGGGAGGCGAAGACAGGAGGCTCACAGGTTCTCCTGAGGCCAGTCTCAGCAACTTTAGCAAGACCCTCAGCAATTTAGCAAGACCCTGTTTCAAAATTAAAAATTATAAGCTGGGCGTGGTGGCGCACGCTTGTAATCCCAGTACTTTGGGAGGTAGAGACCGGAGGATCCGGGTTCGCAGCCAGCCTCAGCTCTCTCTCTCTCTCTCTCTCTCTCTCTCTCTCTCTCTACTTAGTGAGGCCCTCCGCAACTTCGTGAGACCCGGTTTCAAAATAAAGTATAAAAAATAGGGCCAGGGGTGTAGCGTGGAGGTAGAACGCCCCTGGGTTTAATCCCTGGTACTGCAAAAAAAAAAAAAAAATTACAAAGGGCTGGGGTGTAGTTCAGAGGTAGAATGCCCCTGGGTTCAATCCCCCATACCAAAAAAAGGAAAAAAAAAAAAAGAAAGGTTAAAAATTTGTAACAATTATTTATTTATTTTCCAGGTAGGTTGTTTTGTTTTTGAACCTAGACTAGGACAACACTGTTTGGTGATTCCCCAGGTGGGGTATCCCAGCTTTTTTTTTTTTTTCCGGTACTGGGCATTGAACCCAGGGGCATTCTACCTCTGAGATACACCCCCAGCCCTATTTTTTATACTTTTTTTTTGAAACCGGGTTTCACTAAGTTTCAGAGGGCCTCACTAAGTAGCTGAGGCTGGTCACAAACCTGCGATCCTCCTGTCTCAGCCTCCCAAGTACTGGGATTACAAGCGTGCGCCACCACGCCCGGCTGTAACCCAGCTATTGATCGTGTGGATTGGAATGTCATCACCAGGTGCCAGGGTAACCTTGGCCAGTGGGCACCTTGGGGCCTCAGTGTCCGCCTGTATTAAGTGGGTAGCAACTGGCCCTCTCTCGCAAGGCTGTGCTGAGGATGAAGGCAGCTCTTCTGAGGACGGTGTCCGACACACAGTACTTGCTCAATAAAGCTCAGCCGTAGGCTCCTCCCCGTTATTGCAGGAAATCTGAGTCGTTCCTTAGGAGAACCGAGCATGCCGGGCTTTGGCCCCTTCGCTCCCTCCTCTGTACTTCAACTGGGCTAAATCCCTTCATTTCACAGTCTCTCCATGGGGAAGAAGTCTGAGCTCCAGAATGCTCTTTGAGCCTCTTGTGATCCAGCGTCTCACCTCTGCAGAGATGGGCGCTCCTTTGCATGTCCCCAAACGGGCCATGCGCCGTCCAGCTGAAGGTCTCCTGACTTCCGCGTCCCCCAGTGAGCCCAGAACCTGCCCCACCACCTGGTGGCCGCGGAGCCGCCCTGGCCTTTGTGCTGGGGGAGCTGTGGTCCTGCTGCCACCAGCCGCCCAGCTGTGCAGGCCGGGCCATCTGGCTCTCTGGCAAACACTGCCTGAGCTCCAGGAAAGCCCCAGGGGTGCTGGGGATTAGCCGGCTTTGCTGGCCTCAGCTGTCTCTCCCCTCGTGGGAGTCACTTTCCACCAAGTCCTCTTGATCTCTGGAATCCAGATTAAATTCCGATAATGAGCCTAGCTGGAGGCCTTCCATGGCCCTGCTTGAAGCTCGGCCCCAGACAGCTGGGAAGAAGAGCAGGAGCCGCCCTTGGCGGGCTGCGGGGCAGGTGGGGGCTCCGAGGCAGGTCTGTGGCCTTGGCTCCGGCGGCTTGCTGGGCGGGGCGGGGTAGGGGCAAGGGCTCCATCATATTCTTCCCTTCTGCATCCTGGGACTGAGCGGGACAAGCCAGGGCCTGGCTTCCGGGAGCTGGACTTCCTCTGTGCCTCTTGGCTCAAACTTTGGTTCCAGCTGAATCGGAGGGTGTGGGGGTCAGGGGTCACGCTGGGCAACCGCTTTCATTCACAAAACCGCGACTGAGCCCAGTTTGAGCACTCCATCCCAGCCCCCAGCCTGTCTCCCCAGCCTGTCCGAGGCTCCCCCCATTCCCGCAGTGCTGCCGCAGCTGTAGGACATGTCTGTGTGTCGAGAACTGGCCTCCAGGGCCCGGGGAGGCCAGGCCAGACCCCTGGTCACCACCAAGGTCGAGACGATGTCAGCAGCTGGATGAAAAATGTCCCTGGGTCCCTCTCAGGGCCTTTGGCTGCCAGGAAGGTGACCTCAGCTGGTCTCTGGTGCCAAGACTTGGATCAGCCGCGCTGAGTCACTCTGAGGAAGAGGGGGCTGTTCTCCGCCTGTGTCCCCACGGGAGAGGGGTCGGCAGAGGAGCCGAGGTGCGGCTCACCAGCTCCCAGCAGCCCGGGGCAGGCTGATGTCCCTGCGCTGCCCTGGGTGGGGAGCTCTCTGGGCACCTGCTCTCCATTCCCTGCGTGGAGGTGTCCAGGGCCTCCTCAGCCAGCTGGTGCACACCTGCCCACAGGAGCGCGCACCTGCCCACGGGAGCGCGCACCTGCCCACAGGAGCACGCACCTGCCCACAGCTCTCCCCTTCGCCTCTCCTGGCCAGGCCAGCATTTCCAGCCTCCTTGGGGCTCACTCAGCTCTGGGGTGCAGGGGAAGTGCAGCCTCTGATCCTGCCGTCTGCAGGCCCGGGCTTCTGCATTGCTGAGCAGCTCACAGGGGCGGCGCTGATGACCTTGGGCACCGCACGTGAGAAGATTTGTGGGTCCAGATGCAGAAGAAGGAACTCCGCAGTCCTCGAGCCCCAGGGTGGCCTCAAGGGGGCCCGGGGAGCTGGGTCATCGGAGTGTCACCCCTCCCCATCTTCCCCTGGGGACTTTGGGTTGGTGATCGCGTTGTGTGCAGGGTCAGGGCTTGGTGACAAGATCCGGGCAGGTTTCCATCTGACTCTAGTCACCGGGAGCATGTTTGGGCAGAGGGACGTGGTCACGCTCCGGAGCGCGTCCCCACCCTGGGTTCAAGGCTCCTGCTCGGGGTGCTTACCCTTTGCAGCTGTGTGTCGGACATGTCACCTTCGTTACATATGTGCCTCGAAGATGGCCCTAGAAGACTCGGAATCCCCATTTTAGAGGTGCAGAGGCTGGCTCAGAGATGGGAAGTAGCTTACCTAAGGTCACACAGCTAGGAAGTGGCTGAGGTGGGGCTTGAACCCGGGTCTCCTAGATTCCAGCGCTTGTGCTCTGAGCCACGGCAGCACGTGGCACTCCTGTTTGTGTTGCTCCCCTGCCTGGGCTTGCATGGGTCAGCTGATGAGCACTGAGCTGTGGGTCTCAGCTGTGCCATGCATTAGAATATGGGGGGGCGCATTGAACTGAGTTTTGGAATTTTGTTTTTGGTGGTACTGGGGATTAAACCCAGGGGCATTTTGCATTCTGCTACACCTCCAGCCCTATTTTTTTTTTTTTTTTTGCGGTACTGGGGATTGAATCCAGGGGCATTCTCCCTCTGAGCTACACCCCCAGCCCTATTTTTTATTCTTTATTTTGAAACAGGGTCTCACTAAGTTGCGGAGGGCCTCACTAAGTAGCTGAGGCTGGCAGCAAACCCGGATCCTCTGGTCTCAGCCTCCCAAGTACTGGGATTACAAGCATGCACCACACGCCTGGCTCCCCCTAGCCCTATTTTATTTTTTTATTTGGAACCAGGGTCTCACTAGTTGCTGAGGGCCTCACTAAGTTGCTGAGGCTGGCCTCGAACCTGAGATCCTCCTGTCTCAGCCTCCCAAGTACTAGGATTACAGGTATATGCCATCACACTTGGCTGGGCTTGGGGATTTTTTTTTTTTTAACAAAGTCCCTGGTGATTCCCTGTGTCCAGACTGAGAACAGGCAGCTGAGGTCTCTCTGTGTCCCATCTGTGAGCCACACTCAGGCTCCCAGACGGAAGGGGAGAGATGTCTTCTGGTCCAGGCCGATGCTACCTTGGCCTAGCTCTCTCTAAGAAGACTATTTTTCTTCCTACCGGCTCGAGCCCAATTCGTGGTCCAGACCCTGTTGTCAATCTCAGTGGCACAGGAAAGGGCTGGCTGAGGGTGGAGATCCCTTCCAGCTCTGGCTCCGGAGGTTTCCAGAAGCTTCCAGAGGTTTCCAGAAGCTTCCGGAGCCTCCTCGCCGCTCCTGAAGGCCTACGTGCCTGCTTCCACATCTCCTGGCTCCCACCCCTTGCCACTACACCTCAGCCCCAGGGCATGTACTCTGGTTTGGAGCTGCTTTCTCGCGATGTGCCGGTTCAGCTCTCCTGGGAGCCTCTTCAGAGGGCAAGGAGGGAGCAGCAGGCAGCCAGGGTGCCCCTGGACATCCTGGAGGGGCCGAGGAGGGCGGCCGAGGGCGGGCTCGCTCAGGGGTGCGTTGGCACTTTTCCTTGTACCCCTTTCTCTGGGTTCCACGTCCAAATCCCAGCCCGGAGCTGCTTGGATGGGAGTGACGCCCTTCAAGCCTCTGGGTCCCCCTTGGGGTCCTCTCACTGGTTTGCAGGGATTCTTCTGGAAAAAGCCGGCCTTCAGTGGCACCCAGCCGGGCAGACAGCAAGCCGCGGAGTCCTATCCAGTGAGCGCCGGGGACGCGTGCGGCCTGCCCTGCTCTGCAAGGGGGCCAGACGCCCGCTGGTTTCCTGTCCTGCGGTCTGAGGCCAGCTGCTGGGCCTCGGTGGCTTTTTTGATCTCTGTGCCTTTTCTTTCCTCCCACAATTCATCTCGAGCCTGGCTTCTTGGGGACGGTATGGGTGATGGTCAGGGAGTCAGCTGTCCCAGGCTGGGTCTGTTCTGCGCCGGCTGTGGGTCGCCAGGGGCTTGGCGGGTGTGCGGATTCTCCCTGACTGACTCCCCTCGGGCGCCCAGCCACCTGGACGCAGGGTCAGTCCTCCTGTCGACCCTCCGTGGGAAGGGCCGCTCCCTTGACCACTGGGTGGATTTGGCCAGATTCGCAATGGAATTCCCCAGCCTCCTTTTTTTCCGTGACGCCTCTCCTCGCTGGGAGGTGCTCAGTAACAATGACCAAACCTAATCCTGCGCCTCGGCCACTCTTCAGTACTTCCCACAAGAGCTCCCCAGTGGCGGCGCTTACCCCCCCACCCCCGCCACAGACGAGGAAGCCGAGGCTCTGCAGGTAGCAACCAACCGGGCCAAAGCTCAGCGCATCCTGCCCCAGGCACCCGATCTCCCTCCGCTGGTACATACACTTTCCTTTCTCCTCGCCACAGTCCTATGAATTGGGTAATGATGGAGCAAGTTGTATTGCCCCACAAGGAAACTGAGGCAGAGAAGACAAATGACCTGCTCAGCTTGTTCCTGCAGGGTTTTGGAGGGAGGAGGTGAAGGCCCTGGGCACCTGGAGCACCTCTGTTTCTGCCACTTGAAGCTGCCTTGGGGGCCTCCTTGCGCTTGCTGGTGCAGACCCAAGTGGGAGATACCGTGGTTGCTATGGTGACGTACATCCACAGGAGCACCGTTTTCTTTTCTTGCTGTCACATTCATTATACCCAGAGCTCGGCACACAGTAGGCACTCAGTGAAATACCTGTTGCATGAATGGGTCCAGGAAGGGTCTGGTCTTCTGCTTTAGGACTTGGGTTTCCTTTTGCACGCGGATGTGCACACCGGATACCTGCTGCGCGAGCCAGCGCCGCCCAGAGCCTCTGCCCTCTGGCTGGTCCACCCCAGCAAACTCTCCAGTGTGCTTTCTCTTCCAGAACTGAAACTCGAGAATGCCTTGCTTGCAATCTTCCTTCAGCATCTGAGCTCAATTTCCAAAAAGTGAAAATTGCCTATAATTATACTACTTTCGAACCTATGCAAGTTTCCCTGTGATGATTATAATTATATTATTTAGAGCCGGTGGGCCGGTGGACATCCGAGGGTAGGCTGGCTCTCATTGGCAAGGCAGGGAGAGGTCAGGGTGTGCACCATGGCCTGCGCTCCTGGGGCTGGAATGCACCTGGGGGTAACGAGCTTCAGGATCGGGGCTGTCTGGATAACTTGATCTGGCACTTTAATTCCAAAAGCACTTCAGACTTGGACCAGGATTTCTGCTCGCCTATAGGAGCCTATTTTTCCAAATGTATGAACATCTGTGTTTCATATCAGGGCCTGTAATTGCTTTAGCCTTTTTGGCAGGAGACAAAGAGAATTAATATTTTTCAATTTGGTCATAAGCGGTCATCTGTAGCTGGGGAGAAAAGTGCCTGCTCCAATATTAACTCCATGAGGATGGGGACCGTGGGTACCCTGGGAAAGACGTCTTAAAGAGTCAGTGACAGTCAGGGGAGATCTTCAAGTTCATGTCAAAAGTAGGCATCAAGGTAACTGCTCATGGCTCTCCCGAACACAGGTTTTTCCTAGTCTCCCCACGGCCACCCCCATCAGCACTGTCTTCTCCTTTTCCTTAACAATGCCCGTGGCATTGGAGGAAGGAGGAAGGAAAGCGACAATCTGGCCCGCATTCCAGCACGCGAGCTACCTTTCTCCCTCTGGAGCCAAAGCAGGCATTGCTAATGGATTGCAGCACTCCCTCCTGCACCTGGGCTTCTCCTGAGTCCTCAGTGCTGCTCCGCTGAGCAAGGCAGACATTGCTAGTGGAGCGCTGCTGCCATCGAGTGAAGTCTTCTGAAGCCCGCCCTGAAACAAGGACCGGGTGTGTGTGTTTGTGTGTGTGTGTGTGTGTGTGTGTGTGTGTGAAAGTGAATGATCAGAAAATGCTTCCAGGAGGCCAGGTGAGGGCACAGTGCCACGCAGAGTCCCCAGAGGGTGACATAGTCTCACTCCTCCTACAGGGGGTTCCGGAGACGAAGTTGCACCCCTCGCCCCTGGCAAGGGTCGGGGGGCTGAAGTATGTGTCTCCATCAGCCGTCGCTTGAGGTGGAATTTCTTAGCTTTGACCTTTCTCTTTGGTGGGGTGTCCCATACACTGGAAGGTGCTGGTTGGCATCCATGGCCTGTACCCACCAGATGCCAATCACACCTCCCCGCACACAGGTGTGTGACCGGAAACACTTGCAAACTCTGCTGTGTCCCCGGGGTGTAGACTGGCCCCTGATGGAGAAGCGGGGGACTGAGGGGGATGTCAGTTCCCAGGAGTGTCCACACTGGAGGGTTCCAGGCACCTGGGAGGGAGGGCCCCGGAGTCTCAGTGGGTGAGGCTGCCAGGGCACCCGGCGCCCCCAGGCGAGGCTGGCCACCCTTGGAGTAGGAAGCGCCTCGCCCTCCTGGTCCTCTCTGCCCTCTCTCCCCCGTGCATCTCACTGCCTGCACCTTCCTCACCACCCAGCCTCCGCTGATCACAGGCTCTGGAGTGGGATGGCAGTGCCCAGATTGTCAGGACCACCCGGAAACACGGCTAAGGAGGAAAGGGCAGAGCGCGTGTCTAAGCCCACCTGATTGGACGCAGGAGCCTGAAAAAGCCATTGTTACTAGTGTTTGAAAATAAGCTCCCGGGACTGGCCACGTGACTTGTGGGGCCCAATGCAAAATGGAAATGTAGAGCCCTTGTTGAAAAGGTATTAAGACCCGGGCATGGTGGTGCGCACTTGTAATCCCAGTACTTGGGAGGCTGAGACCGGAGGATCCGGGTTCGCGGCCAGCCTCAGCTACTTAGTGAGGCCCTCCGCAACTTAGCGAGACCCTGTTTCAAAATAAAGAATAAAAAAATAGGGCTGGGAGTGTAGCCCAGAGGTAGAATGCCCCTGAGTTCAATCCCTAGTACCGCAAAAAAAAAAAAAAGGTATTAAGGGTTCAAGATGGCGGCAGCAGTGCATTCAGCGGAGCGGGAGCGCTGCACCAAGTGGGGCCTGCTCTGCCGTGCACGGCACGCTCTGCAAAGCAGCCCGTGTGCTCGCTGTGGGTGCGTGTCTCTTGATATCTACATGCGTCTGGGCGGGAAGCAGGAGCTGGTGGGTGAATAGAATCCTTGGGTGGCCCAGTCGCCCAAGCTCTCCATGGGTTTGAGCCCCAGATGCCCACAGAGCCCTTTTCTTGCTGATTCCATCCCTGCCTCCCTTCCCGGTCCCCTCTCGGTGGCTCCTGAGGTCACCTCTCAGACAAACCACGTGCGTTCAAGTCCTTGACTCAGGATCTGCATCTGAGGGGCCCCAAAACATGACAGAGGATGAGGGTCTCTATCGCGTGGCAGCCGGCAGAATTCCAGGGCGTGAGGCCCGGCTAGCACCTGGCCCGGCTCCTGGCTCCCCACAAGCACCTACTAAGTGCAAGGTATTTCCTTGAGTCTCAGACACCCCGTCCGCCTGTGCAGGACGGTCCTGCCCGGCTTCGCTGTGAAGCATCTTGACCTTGGTGACCTCCCGGCTTTCCTCTGCCTGCCCACGGCTACGTTCATTTTTCTTCTGACCCTTATGCCCGTTTCTCTTCACTTTTTGGTCTCTGTGCTTGGAATCCTAAGACGGCCTGTGGCTCTTTTTTGTTGTTGTTGTTTTCTTTAAATGTTGGAAAGATGACGCAGCACGAAAACTATTCGTGTGGGTTTTTTGATTCCTTGAGTGTTGGCGAAGAGGCTGAGTTCACCTTGTTCTATTTTGGTCTGAGCTGGAGGCTGGAGGAAATGGGGCAACCAGGGAAAGTCTAGAAAGATCCGCCTCCGCGATGCTAGACACTGGCAGCTGCCCATCTGCGCGGGACGTCCCAGGCCTGTTTTGGAAGCTCTGCAGTGCTCCCCACAAGGCCTGGCTTTGGGGGGGACTCCCAAGCTCCCAAGGTCTTGATGTGAATATGTCCCATAAACCATGGCCCTTGTCCCTGGCTGTCTGCTTGGACCATGTCTGCGTTGAATGGAATGACAAGGCCTCCTGCTTTCTAGAAATCCCGGGTCCCAAACCCTGGAGTTTTCAGGACAGGGGAACAAGAGTGGGTTCCACATGTAAATGTGAGGCCTAGGCTGGGCGTGGTAGCACATGCTTGTAATCCCAGTACTTGGGAGGCTGAGACAGGAGGATCGTACGTTCGCGGCCAGCCTCAGCTACTTAGTGAGGCCCTCCACAACTTAGTGAGACCCTGTTTCAAAATAAAGAATAAAAAAAAATAGGGCTGGGAGTGTATCTCAGAGGTAGAATGCCCCTGGGTTCAATCCCCAGTACCACCAAAAAAAAAAAAAAAAAAGTGAGAACGGCTTTCTTCTTAGTCATTCCTGTGCCTGTCGAGGCTTCTGGGTTTTCCTTGACACGTGGCCCTGAGGGTGACAAGGGACAGGAAACTGGAGAAGAGGCTGGAAGCCCAAAGGACCTGGCCATTTCCAGCTGGGGGTCAGCTTGGGGCTAATTTGACATCCCTGAGTCCACGGTCCCCAGATCGCGGCCTGGCCAGTGTGAAGGTGCCCAGGCTGACCAGCGTCCCTCCTCAGCCAGTGTGTGTGACCAGCCTATGACCTGGGAGTGTGCTCCCAGGGGGCTGAGGGTGGAGAGGGTAGGCTAGAGCCCCAGGGAGCTTGGGAGTCAAATCCATTTCTGGAGGTACCTGCCTGACCGGAGCGAACATTGACTGTTCTCTGCTAACAATATAAACTCCCGCAAGTGAAGTCAGCCCGAGCTTTAAGAATACCAGAGGGGACTGAGGCATCTGTCAGTGTGCCCTGCAGTCCTACTGTGTGCTCCTCTGGGTGCTGGGGCCCGTGAAGTGGTGAGCAGAATAGGACTGGGTTTTGCTGATCAAGTGCTTGAAATCTGGTGGGAATCGGAGCCCATGGAATGGTATGAACCGGGGAGAATCCAGCCTCTGGCGTGCAGGCGGATTTGGGCCTGGAGGGTGCCTAGGAGGATGGCCACCAGACCTCAGGACACTTCCCTGGGGAGCTGGAGGATGAGCAGGGCCATGGGGGTGAAAGGTAGGGGGTGAAACGTGGAGAGCACTGCGGTGCCAGGGCCCGTGCTCAGCTAGAGTCCGGCACAAATGAGGGTCTGAAAGGGGCTGCGGTGGGGGACAGTGTGTTGAGAGGGACAGGTCCCCTCTGTGGGGAGGGTGACCAAGCCCTTCTGGAGTCATCTAGAGTACCTCTGTTCTCTCCCTAGCATTGCTTGGTCAGTTACATAATCTCCCTAATTATGGAATGCAGAAGGGAGATTTACTTTTGATCCTAGGAGCTGCTAAGGGGTTTAAGGAAGGGCGGTTGATTTTTCGGCCCAGGCCAGCTGCTGGAGTTGGGGAGGGGTGGACGTAGGACCCCCAACAGTCCTCCAGGCACCAAATCCCCCCTCTATCTCAGCCCTCAGTCACTTCCGCTGGACGAGGGCTCCAGCCTCCTCCCTCGCCACCTGCAGGCACATCCGACTGGGAGTCTCACCTGTGGTAGGGAAACAGCACCTATCTGTCAGGTACGGGACTCGGTGGGCCCCCTTGGTGCCAGCCCTGTTGTAAGATCAAAGCTCCTGGAGTCCGGGTCAAAAGGATGTGGCTTAGAGCTCCTTGCTTTAGGGCTGGGGAGGCCCGTCCAGCGTTGGAAGGTTCGCGCTGACCGTGAGGTCTGCCCCTTGCAACCTGAGCCCCGGGGCCCTGGGCACAGTGCTGGCATCGTGACCACATTATCCCATTAATCCATCCCAGAACAAGCTTCATTGTTATCCCCATTTTATAAATAAAAGAGCCTGCAAGACAGACGTCCAGTTGCCCGGGGTTTCTTCACTGGGATTCTTCTCCAACTTTCCCCCGCCCAGAGCATGTCTGTGATGCCTGCCACCCCAGACCACCCAGAGCATGATCCAGAGACCACCCCGGTGTCCCCCTCACATAGAGATCTGGGTGCTACCCGGACCTCTGCTTGTCCCCGCTAGTAGCTGCGTCCTGACCGGTACACCCTACCCTGTTTTACTATGGTCTCCTCCCTCTTGACACCCACCCCTGCAAGTTGGGGAGCTTCTCCCCCAGCCTCTGTCACTGGACTAATTTCTTTGTAGCAGGACTTCTCAGAGCCTTGAAGCGCTAGGGTACAGTGTGAGACCCCTAAAAATTTAGCAGTGTCCCACGTGGGGCTTCCCAACTGTATTTAACAACAGAGCCTTTTTTGATGTTTGACCCTCTGTGAATGAGGTGCATTTTTCGAGACCCCGATAAACCCTCAAACCCTTCATATTGCAGTTGGAGCAACTGAGGCCCAGAACTTAACGGCTGCCGACTGGCTTCCTGGGCTTGCGTGGTCCCGGCTGGTCCTGGGGCGGGTGGGAAATCCGTGGACTGGCCCGCTCTGCCTGTGGTGGGAGGACATTGTGCTTCTTTGTGTATTTTCCATCTTTCTCCCAAGTGACTTAATTTTAGTCTTCCTGGTTGTGTGCAGCCCTAAGAAGGCGTGTTTAAAAAAAGCCTTGGACCTCCCTGGCTTTGTCTACCCGTCTCAGGGGCGCCAGGGACTATTTGGGTGGCTGGTGGAAAAGCAGGGTATTCCTTGAAGCCGAGCTGGGGAGCCCAGGGTCCGGGCGCAGGAGGGGCGCCCTGGACACGGGCACCTGGCGGCCTCTGGTGAGCAGCGCCAGCTCCCTCCGGGGCTTTGATCTGCTTCCGGCCTCCCCTCAGGCGGGTGTCCCTGCGCTGGACTCACTCCAGGTGTGCAGAGCCTCCTGGCTCCCCAGCCTGCCTGGTCCTCTGCATCCACATGCCGGCTCTGCCCGTTACATCATGTGAGCCCGACGCGGTGCCGGCCGCTCTTGCTCGCTCATTCTATTGAGTAGCGCTCTCACAGCCCCACAGCAGTTCACAGCATGCCAGGCTTCAAAATGTCCAGCCTCGAGGTTTTTCCAAAGAGTGGCAGAGTGAGGGCAGGGCAGGGCAGGGAGGGAAGGGGGAGAGTCTGCTAAAACTGCCAGCCAGCGGCATGGCAGGTTCCCTGCAGCCTGCTTGAAACTCTCCCCCTCCCTAGCCCTCAGCACCTGATGTCCTGGGGCCAGAGGCCCTGCAGGTGCCCACCTCGCCCTCTCCTTGCTACTCTGTGACCGCACTTCCTGCAGCCTGTTCCCTCTGCTGGAATACTTGTCCCGGCGCTCCTGGCTGCATCAGCCCTGCGGAGCCTCCTGATGCTTTTCTTCTGTCTTGTTCAGGACCCCTCACCTGCCACTCCATGTGGGTTTTGACTCCTCCCCTGTGTGTGGTGCTCCCAGGCTCTGGACCACGGCTCCGCCTTGGGCTGCCAGTGACACTCCAGCCCTAGCTGAGCACTGAAGGCAAGGAAGCGGTCCTGGGTGGGAGTCAGGAGCAAAACCATATCGGCTCCTGTGGCTGCTATAACAAGTGAGCCCCGGTTTAGTGGACTCAAAACAACACACGTGTGTTCTCTTATAGTCCTGGAGGTCTGAAGTCTGTCTCTAGGCTAGAATCAAGGTACTCTAGACTGCAGGGTTAGGAGGTCTGGTTCCTTCTGGAAACTCTAGGGGATAACACACTTCCTGGCCTGTTCAGGCTTTGGAAGCTACCTCCTTTCTTGGCTCAGGGCCCCAGCCAGAAGTAGCATCCCCTTGACCTCTGTTGTCACTGTCACTTCTCCTGCCCCGCCTCTCTTGTGTATGAGGACCTTTGACATGACATTGGACCCAGCTGGGTAATCCAGGCTCTCCTCCCCAGCTCAGAACCCCTTGATGTAACCGCACCAGCCACCCCCTCTTGCCGTGCAGGGAGCGTGCTCACAGGGTCTGAGGCTCTGGGCGTGGGCTTCATTTATGCCGCCCACCTTCCAATCTGAAGCTTGTTTTCCTTTCTTTGGGGGGGTGAGATTCCTGGCTGAGGGCCCCTGTATGAAGGTTGGCTTGTGGGTCCTGTAACCTCCTGCTGGGCCCCTTGAAACAGCCGAGGACTCCCTCACTTCTCAGTACTTTGGCTGTCTCCTTGTTAAACAGGGATTGAGATCGCACCTGCTTTATTGGAGGCAGGTGTGAAAGGGAACCTGTGCTAAGTAGGTACCCAGGATGTGGTGCTGGGGTGCTGAGGTTCCTGGGCCCAGGAGACCCTGGATGATACCATGGGTGGCCTTCTAAGCCCCAGCTTGTGCCTGCTCCCTGCAGGTGGTGCGCTGTGTCTGAGGGTCTCTGGGGGGAGTTGGGCTGGGAGGTGAGGGGTTTTTATTGTACCTCCTAGGATGATAGCCCAGGAGTGGGTTCTAACTCCTCACTGGCTGCTAGCAGCTCACACACAGAGTGGAAACTGCCTGGTGTTCAGAGAGTGGATCCAGGGTCCTGTCCAGCTTGCAAGACCCTGGACACTGGACTCATTGCAGTGGGTGGAAGGAGGCGTATTCCCCAGGGCCCTGAAACCGGGCCCCTGGGATAGGACATGGACTATCCTGGGGACAGGGCAGTGAGTGCTGCAGGACCCAGTTGGAATCCCTGTTTCCTGCAGCCTCTACTGACGGCTGGAGTGCCCAGGGCCGGAGATGTCCCGGGACTCCACACTTGACCTGTTTTTTTGGGGGGGACGGTTTCAGGGCTGCCTTCCCCGGAGCTGTGTCCTCACCCCACATCAGCAAACCCTCCGAGGTCCAGGCTCCAGGGGTCACATCCTGACCCCTCAGGGGAGTCTCACCCCTCCGAGAGGAGGTCGTGGGTGGAGGTCCTTGGACATCATAGTCTCTAAATAGCCTCTAGGTAGCCAGACAACAAAAAACGGACTTTCCACCCTCCCACGCTTGAGATTCTAAAATACCCACTTTCCACAGGGTAGAACTTTCCAGGGAAGGTGGGCTGACAGACGCTGGAAACTAGCCCTGCGGTGTGTGGCTTCCCCGCTGCCCTCCAGGGTTTGGTTTCAACGGGAGCATTGGCACCCCTGGGAGGAGGCCCCGAGCTCCAGCAACACAACATCCCGGGCCGGTGGTTAAATATTAACATCCCCCGCACAGGGAGTTGGGGCCACCGATGGTTTGCGCTGTGCAGAGCAGGGCTTTGGGGGAACCTGGGTTTCAGGAGGGGCAACGTTGACTTTCTGGGTCTTGCCACCGTTTCTTTAATCAGAAGCAGCATGAGGACGTGGTAGGAGTGTCCTTGAGTTTGTAGTCAGAAGACATGGGACCCGCACCAGCTGCTGTGTCTCTCTGTGAGTGTGGAGGAGAGAAGCCGAGTGGTCTGTGCCTCCCGCGGGGTGAAAGGGAGGCCAGCCACCTGAGGGACTGCCCTGCAGATCAAGCAGCATGTGGGGATATGTTACTCCAAACAGATCAGGTGTTTGGGAAGTGGGGTGTGCTCGCTGAATAGCGTGGACGCGTCTGCATGGGGGGGTGGGGGAGTCGTCGACACTGGAGAACATGCATGTGGGCTTTTTGCAAAGAGGTGTGCAACCCTTAAAAAGTTATTCACAGCCAGGCACGGTGGCGCACACCTGTAATCTCAGTAGTACTTGGTAGGCTAAGACAGGAGGATCGCAGGTTTGAGGCCAGCCTCAGCAACTTAGCGAAGCATTCAGCAACTTAGACCCTGTTTCAAGATAAAAAAATAAAATAAAATAGGAGCCGGGTGTGGTGGCATACGCTTGTAATCCCAGTACTTGGGAGGCTGAGACAGGAGGATCTGGGTTCATAGCCAGCCTCAGCTACTTAATGAGGCCCTCCGCAACTTAGTGAGACCCTGTTTCAAAATAAAGAATTAAAAAAATAGGGTTGTGGGTGTAGCTCAGAGGTAGAATGCCCTTGGGTTCAATCCCCAGTACCATAAAAAATAAATAAATAATTAAAATAAAATAGGGCTGGGGTTGTAAATCAGAGATAGAATGTTCCTGGTTTCAATCCCCAGTACTAAAAGAAATGCCTTTGGTCCTCTGGGTCCCTTCATCCTAAGCCTCCCCACCTCTGATCACACTTGGGCTGGTTAGGGAGGCCATTGTATTCAAGGTAAATTAAAGGTGTCACAAAGGGCCCGTTCAGGGCTCTCCTGGTTGTAAGAACCGCTGAGCTCCTGGGACACTACAGGTAGTAACCGGAAGTTCCCGCTCTCCCATCTCGATCTGGACGCGCTGGCTGAGTGATCTCTCCGTGGTCCAACCTCACGCCTGGCTGGCTGTCTCAAAGCAAAGTGTGTGCGAGCATCTCACATCTACCCGTCTCAGCCAGGCTCCTGGTACCTTTAGCAAGGCCCCTGGCTCTTCCAGGTGTGCAGGGGACAGGCTGCACACCACAACGGGGCAGGGGAGTCTCTGCTTTCTCGTTGCATAGCATCTGGCCGCGGTGTCCTGGCTGCTAATGAGAAAATGTTCAGTGTCGTTCCGCAGGGTGTCCTCTGTTTAAAGACCTAATTCTGTTCCCGTGGCTACCATTCATTGTTTTACTGGCCGTGAGGGCCTGGCCAGCTATCTGGTCACATTTCCTGCAAATAATTCTGCAGCATGATCGCCGCCCAGGTTGGTGGCTTCTGTGCTGTTGTGTGGGTGTTCCCGCAGCGACCCTGGGAGCCCGGCTCAGTAGGAGGCAATGTTTCCACTTGGAGTGGTGCTTCTGCCCTGTCTGTTAAGTGTCCAGAGCAGCTGACCGGTTCACTGATGGGCTTGGGTGTTCTCCAGGGCCAGGAAAGGCGTCCAGGCAAACTAGAGACGAAGACAGCAATTCTTGTTTGTGAGTTTGAAAACTGGGTGGATCAGCCAGGCGTGGTGGCACATGCTTGTAATCCCAGTACTTGGGAGGCTGAGACAGGAGGATCACAGATTCGTGGCCAGCCTCAGCTACTTAGTGAGGCCCTCCACAACTTAGTGAGACCCTGTTTCAAAATAAAGAATAAGCCGGGCGTGGTGGCGCACGCTTGTAATCCCAGTACTTTGGGAGGCGGAGACCGGAGGATCCGGGTTCGCGGCCAGCCTCAGCGTTCCCTCTCTCTCTCTCTCTCTCTCTCTCTCTCTCTCTCTCCTTAGTGAGGCCCTCCGC
>PVJS01045509.1:0-16205 GCA_004027185.1 Glis glis
TGGCCGCGAACCCGGATCCTCCGGTCTCTGCCTCCCAAAGTACTGGTATTACAAGCGTGCGCCACCACGCCCGACTTATTTTTTATTCTTTATTTTGAAACAGGGTCTCACTAAGTTGTGGAGGGCCTCACTAAGTAGCTGAGGCTGTCCTTGAACCTGCAATCCTCCTGTCTCAGCCTCCCAGACCCAGTTTCAAAATAAAGGATAAAAAATAGGGCTGGGGGTGTAGCTCGGAGGTAGAATGCCCCCTAGGTTCAATCCCCGGTACCGCAAAAAAAAAAAAAAAAGTTCCTATTTACAAAGCACTTTGAAAAGGGCCTGGCACATAGTAGAAGTATTAATCATGGTACTCATCTCTCTCTTTTTCTTGTAATGACTAGAACTTTATTTCTCAGGGAACTGTGAGCTCCTCTAGGGTAGGAAGCGTTTTTTTGTGTTTGTTTTGTTTTCTTACGCCTAAGGCATTGTCCAGCAAGCAGTTAGAAATTCCATCTCTGAGCCTTGGAGAGACATGGATAGAAAAATAGATATGAATACCACACACAGACTTTTTTTTTTGCGGTACTGGGGATTGAACCCAGGGGCATTTCACCTCCAAGCTATACCCCCAGCCCTATTTTTTATTCTTTATTTTGAAACTGGGTCTCACTAAGTTGAGGAGGGCCTCACTAAGTAGCTGAGGCTGGCCACTAACCTGTGATCCTCCTGTCTCAGCCTCCCAAGTACTGGGATTACAAGTGTGCACCATCACTCCCGGCTCCCACACACAGACATTTAAGCCTGGCAATAGGCAAGACCACCAAGGAAAGAGCTTGGAGTGAAAAGAAATACAATACTGGGGAAAGATTGATGGCAGGGGATGAAAGGAAACAGAAAAGGAGCTCCCTCCATGAGGATTATACTTTCAAAGAAGCTATGGGAAGAGTTGAAGGGAACTGAAGGGAGTCCAGGGGAGAGGCTGTCTTACAGGTAGAGTATGAAAAAATCTGTGGTTAGCAAGCAGCTGACTCTGAGGTTACTTTTTTTTTTTTAAGTCTGGGAGGAAGGAAGTGACAGTCATTGCGTAATAGGTTTCTAATACTTGGCAGGTTTTCAAATGTGGGTCCCTATCTGCCTTGCCAGGGAAGTTGACAGAAATAGGAAACAGGGAAAAGAGTCGGTCTCGGTCTCTCCAAAAGGCTGCTTCTTCAGAAAATTGTAAAAATGTCAAGTTATGACTTCACTCAGTATGAGACAGAAAATTCAGATAAAATGTCCATCTGTGTGTGTGTGTGTGTGTGTGTGTGTGTGTGTGTGTTACTGGGGATTGAACTCAGGGGCATTCTACCTCCAAACCACACCCCCAGCCCTATTTTTTAAATTAATTAATTAATTTTTATTTATTTATTTTGCGGTACTGGGGATTGAACCCAGGGGCATTCTACCTCCGAGCTACACCCCCAGCCCTATTTCTTATTCTTTATTTTGAAACAGGGTCTCACTAAGTTGCAGAGGGCCTAAGTAGCTGAGGCTGGTCACGAACCTATGATCCTCCTGTCTCAGCCTCCCAAGTATTGGGATTACAAGTGTGTGCCACCACGCCCAGCCCTATTTATTTATTATTCATTAATTAATTTATTTTTTGGTGCTAGGGGTGGAACCCAGGGGCATTCTACCTCCTAGCTACACCCTCGGACTGATTTTATTTTTTATTTGGAAACAAGGTCTTGCTAAGTTGCTGAGAGCCTTGCTGAATTGCTGAGGCTGGCTTTGATTTGTGATCCTCCTGTTTCAGCCTCCCAAGTACTGGGATTACTGGTGTGCACCACCATGCCTGGCCTATTTTTATTTTGAAACAGGGTCTTGCTGGGTTGATGAGAGTCTCACTACTTGCTGAGGCTATCTTCAAACCTGTGATCTTCTTGTCTCAGTCTTCCAAGTACTGGGATTACAGGTGTGTACTACCATGCCTGGCTAAAAGGTCCTTTTTGTGTGTATGTCTGGGGGTTGAACCCAGGGGCATTCTACCTCTGAGCTACACCCCCAGCCCTATTTTATTTTTTATTTTTGAAACAGAGTCTCACTAAGTTGCAAGGGTCTCATTAAGTTGCTGAGGCTGGCCGTGAATTTGGGATCCTCCGTGTGCACCACTCCTGGTTTAAAATGTCCATTTTTTTGCTCTTTATTATCTCATTTAGGCTAGTAAAGCAGGGTTGATGGTCTTTTTGCTAGGCAGACAAAATTATCAGCATCATTTTTTTTTTAAATCTGAAACATCTCCCTCATCATACTTGAATCTCAAAAGGGTTCCATCATCCACTGAAAATGAAAAACCGGTTTTCCGAGTTCTTCCTGATATGATTCTGGTTGTTATAAATGACCTGGGAAACTCTACTTGTGTGTGTGTGTGTGTGTGTGTGTGTGTGTGTGTGTGTGTTACTGGGGATTGAATTCAGGAGCATGCAAAAAAAATACTATTAACAAATTTGATGAATTGAAAAACCCTAAGTGGTCAAATGCACCAATGGGTAGAAATCTATCGAACAAGGTTTAAAAATGACTTTTAGCCAGGTGTGGTGGTGCAAGCCTGTAATCCCAGTTTTGTCAGGCTGAGACAGGAGGATCCCAGGTTTGCAGACAGCCTCAGCAAAATTGCAAAGCTTTCAGCAACCTAGCAAGTGACCCTATTTCCGAACAAAAAAATAAATAAATAAAAAGGGTTGGGGGTATAGCTCAGAGGTAGAATGCCCCTAAGCTCAATCTCCTGTACTACACATACACACACACACACACACACACACACACATACACACACACGACCTTCATACATAAAGGTTTATGAGGTTTTATCTATCCGGGCCTTGCACATGCTAGACAAGCAGTCTACCACTGAGCTCTATACCCCCAGTTCTGTCATGTGTTCTTTTTTGGTTTTGTTTTCCAGTACTGGGGATTGAACCTAGGGGACTCTACTGAACTTATATCCCCAGCCATTTTTATTTTTATTTTCATTATATTATTATTATTATTATTATTGCCGTACTGGAGATTGAACCCAGGGGCATTCTACCTCTGTGCTACACTCAGGCCCTATTTTTTATTGTTTTTGTGCGGTACCGGGGATTGAACCCAGGGGCTTTCTACCTCCAAGCTACACCCCCAGCCCTATTTTTATCCTTTATTTTGAAACTGGGTCTCACGAAGTTGTGGAGGGCCTCACTAAGTAGCTGAGGTTGGCTGCGAACCCGGATCCTCCGGTCTCAGCCTCCCAAGTACTGGGACTACAAGCCTGCGCCACCACGCCCGGCTTTATTGTTTATTTTGAAACAGGGTCTCACTAAGTTGAGGAGGGCCTCACTAAGTAGCTGAGGCTGTCCGCGAACCGGGATCCTCTGGTCTTAGCCTCCCAAGTACTGGGATTACAAGCATGTGCCACCACACCCGGCTCCTTTTTATTTTTTATTTTGAGACAACGTCTCCCTAAATTGCTGAAGCTAGCCTCCAATCTGCGATCCTCCATCTCAACATCCCAAATACAGGAATAACAACAGGAGTGCGCCATGGCCTAACAAGTACTTTAATAAGAAGGGTTTTGTTTTTCATATTTAAGCGCACGAGAACCCTTAAGACATATCTACCTTAAGCAGGTCATCCCCCAGTCTGGGGCTGAAAATATTCTCATCTGCAAAATAATTGCAGTGTGTGTGTGTGTGTGTGTGTGTGTGTGTGTAGACTAGACTGGATGCACTTTGAAGCTTCTCTGGGGCTGAAAATATTCTCATCTGCATAATAATTGTTTTGTGTGTGTGTGTGTGTGTGTGTGTGAAGACTAGACTGGATGCACTTTGAAACTCCTCTCCAGTTCTCAGGTCATAATTTTGTCTTTCCTTTCTTCACGCTACTTCCAAGGAGAAAAATCAATGATTTGCAAAATAAAGAGCACAGGCAAACCTGCCTGGAGGATAAAGAGAGGGAATCTGAAGGGCTCAGGAACCAATAGCTCCAAGCACCTGCACCTGCACCCCTACCCTCGCCCCACCCCTGCGGGGAGCCACAGCACTCGTACCAAGATGGCGTCAGCAGGCTTGCGCCTGCGCCCCCGCGACTCCGCACTGCGGCAGCCGGGCGAGGCCGCACGGCATTGGTCAACTGCGATGAGGTCATCATGGGGGCGGGACCGGCGGTGGCGCGGGGGCGGGGCCTCGCTGACGCACGCACGTCGGGGTGCTGCTGCCCGGAGCCGCGGAGCAGCGGAGGCTGCGAGCTTGGCTGCGGCGGCTTCTGTGGCGGCGGCCTGGCCGGCGGCCGGAGGTGACCAGGTTACAGGTACAGCGCGTCCGGGAGCGGCCTTCGAGGGGCGCCGGACATCTTTCTACTGTCCCCCTCGCTTGTCAAAGGGATTAGCAGAGATCTTAAGGTCTCTGAGAAAAAAAAGGGAATTCTCTCCCCTCACTGGGCACCCCTTCTGTGGGCAGAGGAACCAGAGGTTCACTGCGCTTTGGAAGACCTGAGTCCCTTCCCCCATTTAAGGGGGAGGTGGAAGGGCCGAAGGTCATTGGGTGGGCCGAAGAATTTGGGGCGCTTTCATAAAGGGTCTCCCAGTTTGGGGATTACGCCCCTTTTTCTCACGGACCCAGGAGATAGGTGTGCCTGGGTCCAGGGAATTCCTGCCTTCTCTCTGGGTAGACAGGAAACGAAGCAGGTGAAGAATACCTCGCTACGAAGCGAGGACTGGATACCCGGAGTGAGATTCCTCGAGGCAGGGCGCGTGGGGGTGTTGTATTTGGATTCCTCCTCTTTGCAGAATTGCTGTTTCTTCATATTTCATTTTGCGACCCCTCAGAAACCATTTTGGCCTAATTCGTTTTCTGTTTGGCTCCAGCGGAATAGAAATGTTCTAGGGAGACCAGCAATCATGGAAGAATGAGGAGGCCACTCATGAAGCTATCATTATTGGCAGCCCCTGAACGATGCTGACCAGGCATAATTTTATGTGTTTTGAGGTTGTGGGATCTATCCTTAATGAATGGGGCGGAGGGGGTATGGTAACAGCTGATTTGGATGATTCAGGAACACACAGTCTTATTAAAATCAACCCACATAATCTCTTGAGAAATCCTGCTTATATCGGAGTTTGTTTTGCTGCCTTTGAACATCAAATGCAGAAAGGTTTTGTCCTTCATATTTCTTAAAATGTCTCCCAGCCCTGCAGAAGAGCAAATCTTCCTTTGATGTCAGTCTCACATATATGGAATGTGGATGACCCTATGACATTAAAATAGTGTATGTTTTGCTGAGGTTAGATATTGTACAGTCGGTGCCTTAACATTAGCTGATTGAGAGTAAATAATTGCAGTTTCAGGACCACTGATAGCGCCAATTGTCTTTTACACCCTGCAACAGTGTTTTACCTAAAATGAAACCTTTATTGGCTCATGCATGAGAAGATTTAACAGATGGAAGAATGTAATTATCTTGAAGATGGGGGATGAGAAATGGAAAGCTGCAGAGGTGGAAAGCTTTCTTCTCTGTGGCTCGTAAAAACTGCTTTGTCATTACCAATGTGTTCCTGTCATGCTTGATTTGAAATTAAGCTTAATATACAAGCTGGCTCCTTGTTCAATAATGGTTGTTTGGACTCCATAGAGGGGAAATGGTGTTTCTGAGGAATTTGGAAGGTTAAAGCCTGTATTGTGGCCTTAGTTTTAGAGTAGTGCTGGAAATGGGCATTGTCAGTAGAGGGGAGAAAACTAGTCAATGCAGCCATCTTTTATAAGAGGGTATCAAGGGCTGGGTGTGTGATGCAGTGGTAGTTTGCTTGCCTTGCATGCACAGGGTCCCTAGTACTGGGCGGGGGGAAGGCTGGGAAAGGGAGAGGATAGGGCAATCAAGGTCTCTTCTGTTTGTTTCCTGCTCAACAAAACAAAGTAAAACAAAAACAGCAACGTGAATGTCACTACCTCAAAATATTATGCCCAGGGTATTTAAAGAGCTATTTGGGGGTGCCCAGTGCCTGTCTTTAATCTGGATACATCCTTATATATTGGGTTGCCCAAAATATTGTCATTTGATCCTGATGTTGACTACAAAGGAAGTGACTTTTCATCAGACACTCTGCAGTCCAGGGTTCGGTAACTGCTTTTGCAATTTCTCTTTTCCATCTTTCTAAGCATGATATCAAAACAGTTGTTAAAGACCTGTTGGCATGGGGCAGAAGAAATGAAATGCAAAACTGAGTGGTGTTTGCTCTTAGTCCTGTAGGTGATTTCCAGAGTCATGTCATTTTCTGTCTTGCCTCAGGTTGAAGTGAAATCCAGATATTCAGTTAACTACTTTCTGCCACCATGGGGGAGCTTTTCCGGAGTGAGGAGATGACGTTGGCCCAGCTATTTCTACAGTCAGAAGCTGCTTACTGTTGCGTCAGTGAACTAGGAGAACTTGGGAAGGTTCAGTTTCGTGATGTAAGTAGTTATGGGGCTGCTGCTTATTTATTTATTTATTTATTTATTTATTTATTTATTTTGTGGTACTAGGGATTGAACCCGGGGCACTCTACCACTGAGCTACACCCCCAGCTCTTTTTATATTTTTTGTTTTGAAACAGGGTCTCACTAGGTTGCTGAGACTTTTGCTAAGTTACTGAATCTAGTCTCAAACCTATAATTTTTCTGTCTCAGCCTCCTAAATACTGGGATTACAGGTGTGCATCACCACACCTGACTCCCCCAGCTCCTCTTTATTTTTATTATTTTTAAAATTTCTTGTGGCACTGGGGATTGAACCTAGGGGCATTCTACCTCTGAGCTACACCCCCAGCCCTATTTTATTTTTATTTTCATTGACCTAGGGTCTTGCTAGGTTAATGAGAGTCTCACTATTTGCTGAGGCTGTCCTTGAACCTGTGATCCTCCTGTCTCAGCCTCCCAAGTACTGGGATTACAAAGCCACACCATGCCCAGCTTTATTTTTGTTTTGAAACAGGGTCTCACTAAGTTGTTGAGAGCTCCTCTAAAGTTGCTGGGGCTGTCCCTGAACTTGCAAACCTCCTGTCTCCACCTCTCAAGTATTGGGATTACAGGCATGTGCCACCACACCTGACTGTGGGGCTGCTTGATTGCTACGGTACTCAGTTTTTCTTGTCATAGCCAATGGCTTTATTATGAGTGTTTTGGTTTTTATTTACAAAAATAATATTTTAGCACTTGCTTACTAATTGTAGAGTATATGCTCTGAGATGTCTTTCTAGAGGCGAGAATGTTTTGTGCCAATCCTTCCATGGGTTTGCTTGCTGCTCCTTTGAGAACCATCCTAAGCGCTCTTATGTAATTGTTGGGATACCAGGAGAGAATTCCACTAGCCTGTTCAAGCCTTTCACTTTGCTTTTGGGCTTCTTAACACCCACAGCAAGGTATTTTTTTTTTAAAAAGTTCTTCCATATAGTAGGACTGTTTTTATTAAAAGAACAAAATCTGAGGCATCAGCTATAGATATATAGTATGTAAGTAAGCATATGTGATAATTCATTATTTAGGGCACTTGGAAAAGATATCAAATGAAAATGGACAGGCTTGGAGATGTAGCTCAGTGGTAGAGAGCGCACTTGTCTAGCATGCTTGGGGCCCTGGGTTTGATCCCCAGCGTGGCCCCCCCCCCAAAAAAAACACCAAAACAAAAAACAAAAGGATAGTCTAAGAGTAAAAAAGTATGATTATGGGGTTTATAATCTGACCACTAAGGCATGATACACACTTCTAAAAGGCGGGGGGAGTTAACAATTCAGTAGTATCTGACTCAGATCCTCCTGTTATGCAATTTCAAAGGTCCATATACCTCTCTTTCTTTCTTTTTTTATTGGCTTATTATGACTATACATAATAGTAGAATAAATTGTTATGTATTTGTACATGCACATACATAATTTAGGCAATTTCATTTCCCAGCACCTCCCCCTTTCCCTTCCCTCCTCCCTCCCCCTGGCATATACCTTTCTTACATAGTATTCACTATGATCATGACTTTACATTTGTGTGTGTGTTGGTGTGTGTGTGTGTGTGTGTGTGTGTGTGTGTGGTGCTGGGGATGGAACCCAGGGGCATTCTACCTTCCAGCTATACCCCCAGCCCTATTTTATTTTTTTACTTGGAAACAGTGTCTCATAAAGTTGCTGAGAGTCTTGCTAAATTGTTGAGGCTATCCTCAAACTTGTGATCCTCCTTGTCTCCACCTCCCATGTACTGGGATTACAGGCATAAGCCACTATGCCCAGCATGATTTTTTTTTTTTTTTTTTTTTTGCGGTACTGAGGATGGAACCCAGGGACATTCTATTTCCGAACATCCCCAGCCCTATTTTTTGTTCTTGTTGTTGTTTTGCGGTACTGGGAATTGAACCCAGGGGCATTCTACCCCTGAGGTATACCCCCAGCCCTGTTTTTTATTCTTTATTTTGAAATAGGGTCTCACTAAGTTGTGGAGGGCCTCACTAAGGAGCTGAGGCTGGCCGCGAACCTGCGATCATCCTGTCTCAGCCTCCCAAGTACTGGGATTACAAGCCTGGGCCACCACTCCCAGCTCTTCCCAGCCCTATTTTATTCTTTTATTTTGAAACAGGGTCTAAGTTGCGGAGGGCCTCACTAAGTAGCTGAGGCTGACCGTGAACCTGCCATCCTCCTGTCTCAGCCTCCCAAGTACTGGGATTACAAGTGTGTGCCACCATGCCCGGCTCTGGCATGACTTTACATTTATAATTGGAAGTAGTTGATTAAAGTCTGTCTTCTCTATGATCTAAGCACAAGGAAGACAGGGGTATTCTTTTTTTGGTGCTGGGGATGGAACGCAGGGGCATTCTACCTCCAAGCTATACCCCCAGACCTTTTTATTTTTTGTTTTTGCAGTACTGGGGATTGAACCAGGGGCATTCTACCTCTGAGCTACACCCCTAGCCCTATTTTTTTTAATTCTTTATTTTGAAACAGGGTCTCACTAAGTTGCAGAGGGCCTCACTAAGTTGCGGAGGGCCTCACTAAGTAGCTGAGGCTGACCGTGAACCCGGATCCTCCGGTCTCAGCCTCCCAAGTACTGGGATTACAATCGTGTGCCACCACGCCCAGCTCCCAGTACTATTTTTTATTCTTTATTTTGAAACAGGGTCTCACATAGTTGCGGAGGGCCTCACTAAGTAGCTGAGGCTGGCCATGAAAATGCAATCCTCCTATCTCAGCCTCCCAAGTACTGGGATTACAAGCGTGTGCCACCACGCCTGGCTCACCATTAATTTCTTAAGCCGAGCATGGTAGCACGTGCCTATAATTCCAGCTACTCAGGAGGCTGAGGCAGGAAGATTGCTTGAACCCAGGAGTTCAAGTCCAGCCTGGGAAACAGTGAGACCTTGCCTCAAAATAAATAAATACATAAATAAGTAAATATGGAGAGAGAATGGTTGAACGCAGGGATATATTCAGTCATGTGTATATGGGTGTGCATGTATAATATATACACATATATAAATTTACACATTATATTTTCATATAACGTGTATATATTGCATTATACATATATGTGTATGTATGTATATATGTGTGTACATATAATATATATGCAACAATAAGGCAGCATGTGATAAATTTCATAAAAGTAATACAAATACAAAAAAGTGTGTGTTATATCTATATATACACATAAATATGATTAAACTTATTCATTGTGTTTTTTGAATTTTTTTTTTTTTTTTTTTGCGGTACCAGGGATTGAACCCAGGGGCCTTCTACCTCCGCGCTACACCCCCGGCCCTATTTTTTTTCTTTTTTTTTGCGGTACCGGGGATGGAACACAGGGGCGTTCTACCTCCGCGCTACGCCCCCCGGCCCTATTTTTTATACTTTATTTTGAAACCGTGTCTCACGAAGTTGCGGAGGGCCTCACTAAGTAGAGAAAGGGAGAGAGAGAGAGAGACAGGGAGGGAGGGAAGGAGAGAGAACACTCACGTGCACGCGTGCATGCGCGAGCTGAGGCTGGCCTCGAACCCGGATCCTCCGGTCTCCGCCTCCCAAAGTACTGGGATTACAAGCGTGCGCCACCACGCCCGGCCCCTGGCCCTATTTTTTATACTTTATTTTGAAACCGGGTCTCACGAAGTTGCAGAGGGCCTCACTAAGTAGAGAGAGAGACAGAGAGAGAGAGCTGAGGCTGGCTGCAAACCCGGATCCTCTGGTCTCCTGCTCCCAAAGTACTGGGATTACAAGCGTGCGCCACCACGCCCGGCTGTTTTTGAATTTTCAAAGTTACGACATTCTTTTTTTTGGGTACTGGAGGTTGAACACAGAAGCATTCCACCTCTGAGCTACACTCCCAACCCTATTTTATTTTTTAATTTTAATTTTCTTTTTTATTTTATTATGATTATTTTTTGTGGTGCTAGGGATTGAACCCAGGGGCATTCTGTCTCCAAGCTACACTCCCAGCCCTATTTTATTTTTATTTTTAAACAGGGTCTTGCTAGGTTGATAAGAGTCTCGCTACTTGCTGAGACTTTTTATTATTTATTTACTTATTTATTTATTTATTTATGTATTTATTGTGGTACCAGGGATTGAATCCAGGGGCGTTCTACCTCTGAGCTACACCCCCGGCCCTATTTTTTTATACTTTATTTTGAAACCGGGTCTCACGAAGTTGCAGAGGGCCTCACTAAGTAGCTGAGGCTGCCCATGAACCCAGATCCTCCGGTCTCCGCCTCCCAAGTACTGGGATTACAAGCGTGCGCCACCACGCCCTGCCCTATTTTTTATTTTGAAACAGGATCTCACTAAGTTGCTGAGGTCGGCCGGGAATCTGTGATCCTCCTGTCTCAGCCTCATACATACAGGGATTATAAGCGTGGGCCATAGCTTATTCTTCATACTTATTTGCCCTAAGCCTAATACAGTATCTGGCACATATTTCTTGCTTTATAAATATTGAATATTATAGTTCTTCATTTGTATTACTTTTATGGAATTTTTCACATGCTGGATGGTGTCTTATTGGTTGTATGTATTTTTCTTCTCTAGCTTGTAAACTTCTTAATGAGTTAGGGACTTATTTTATGTTTTGTTGTTGTTGTTGCTTGTTTGTTTTTTTTGTGGTACTAGGGATTGAACCCAGAGGTATATTCTACCTCTGAGCGATACCCCAGCCCGTTTTATTTTTTGTTTTGAAATAGGGTCTCCCTAGGTTGCTGAGAGTCTCACTAAGTGGCTGAGGCTGCTCTCGAACCTTCGATTCTCCTTTCTCAGCCTGCCAAGTACTATGCGCCACCACACATGGCTTATGTTTTTTATTTAATTAATTAATTTTGGTACTAGGTATTGAACCTAGGGACATTTTACCTCTAGGCTACACCCCCAGCCATTTTTTTTAAATTAATTAGTTAATTATATTTTTTTCTGGTACTGGGGATTGAACTCAGGGGCATTGTACCTCAAACTACACCCCCACCCCCCTTTTTTTTCTTTTTTTGTGGTGCTGGGGATGGAACCCAAGGGCATTCTACCTCCAGCCTACCCAACCCTATTTTTTATTCTTTATTTTGAAACAGGGTCTCACTAAGTTGTGGAGGGCCTCACTAAGTAGCTGAGGCTGTCCGCGAACCTATGATCCTCCTGTCTCAGCCTCCCAAGTACTGGGATTACAAGCATGCACCACCATGCCCGGCTTTTATTTTTTATTTGGAAATAGGGTCTCGCTAAGTTGATATGAGCCTCACTGAGTTGCTAAAGCTGACTTTAAACCTGTGATCCTCCCTAGTACTGGGATTACAGGCATGTGCCAGCACACCTGGCCCCTCCACCCTCTTTAGTTTTTATTTTGCGGTACTGGGGATTGAACCCAGGGGCGTTCTACCTCTGTGCTACACCCCCGGCCCTATTTTTTTTTTATACTTTATTTTGAAACCGGGTCTCACGAAGTTGCGGAGGGCCTCACTAGGTAGAGAGAGAGAGAGAGAGAGAGAGAGCGAGCTGAGGCTGGCCGCGAACCCAGATCCTCCGGTCTCCGCCTCCCAAGTACTGGGATTACAAGCATGCACCACCATGCCTGGCCTTTAGTTTTTATTTTGAACAGGGTCTTACTAAGTTTCTGAGAGTCTTGCTAAGTTGCTGAAGCTGGCCTTGAACCTGCGATCCTCCTGTCTCAGCTTCTCAAGTATTAAAATTACAAGTGTGCAGCACCATACCTGGCTATTTATTTTATTTTTTGGTGTACTGAGGATTGAATCTGGGGGTGCTTTACCACTAAGGTACATCCCTATCCCTTTTTATTTTATTTTGTGACATGGTCTTGCTAAAGTCGCCCAAGCTGACCTCGAACTTGTGATCCTCCTGCCGCAGTCTCTCAAATTGTTGGGATTACATGCATGTGCCACTGTGCTTAGCTGACTTATTTTTGTGCATCTCAGAATGACTGTCACATTGCTTTGAAAATTACATTTGGTATATGAGTGAATAAACCAGCTTGTCACCAGAATTTGAAGACCCTGGAGTAGAAGAATAGAAGTTTGCCCTCTGTCTCTTCTGCTTGCAAAGGAAAAGTGGAGGCAAACCAAATAGAGCTTCTGTGATAGCCATTGCCCAAATATTAGATGGTGGTAAGG
Source organism: Glis glis (assembly GCA_004027185.1). Classification (NCBI taxonomy): domain Eukaryota; kingdom Metazoa; phylum Chordata; class Mammalia; order Rodentia; family Gliridae; genus Glis; species Glis glis. The sequence continues at coordinate 12,607 of PVJS01045509.1, forward strand.
GAGCTCATTGTATTTTGCCTGATTTGCTTCCATTTGAGTAATGTGTTCCAATAGCAAGAGAGAAGGTTTTTAGCTTTAGCTGATGTGACCAGTCACAAGGCAGTTCAAATGGATCAGTAGACAGTTTTGATTAGTGTTGCATTATATAGTGACACAAAGTTAGGTTTTCACTTTGCAGGTGAAATAGAGGAAATAGATGCAGTATTTGAACGTTTAGTACTGTGTTCTTATTTTTCAGTTAAATCCAGATGTGAATGTTTTCCAGCGGAAATTTGTGAATGAAGTTAGAAGATGTGAAGAAATGGATCGAAAGCTTCGTATGTGCATTTTTATCTCATATGTTGTTTTTACAATGAGTCATTTGTCTTAGATATGAGATATTAGTCCTGCAAATAAAGGTCGAAAACACTGCAGAAGAAAAAGAAGAGGAAAAATCTTGTGCTCATGATGTTAAAATGAATTTCTTGTGTACAGATTGATTGTGTGGAGTTTGGGCTAGGTAGTACTTAATGGAAACCTTGTTCAAACAACAGGCTGCAAGATGAAAACACTGTGGTTATTTTGTGGGATTTTTAGTAGCAGAACTACATTATAGAATTCTGAGACATGGGACTCAGAGCACCATCAATTTTAGATGTCAGCAGAGCCACCTTTTGTGTGTGTGGTACTAGGGATTGACTCCAGGGGCATTCTGCCTCTGAGCTACATTTTCAGCCCTATTTTATTTTTTATCTTGAAACAGGGTCTCACTAATTTGCGGAGAGCCTCACTAAGTTGCTGAGGCTGGCCGCAAGCCTGTGATCCTCCTGTCTCAGCCTCCCAAGTACTAGGATCACAGGTGTGCACCACCGCGCCCAGCTGAGCCACCTTTTCTCTCTTTTTTTTTTTTTTTGTGGTACTGGGAATTGAATCCAGGGGCATTCTACCTCAGAGCTACACCCCCAGCCCTATTTTTTATTCTTTATTTATTTATTTTATTTATTATTATATATATATATTTTTTTGCGGTGCTGGGGATTGAACCCAGGGGCATTCTACCTCCAAGCTACACTCCCAGCTCTATTTTTTATTTATTTTGAAACAGGGTCTCACTAAGTTGCAGAGGTCTCACTAAGGAGCTAAGGCTGGCCATGAACCTGGATCCTCCAGTCTCAACCTCCCAAGTACAGGGATTACAAGCGTGCGCCACCACGCCAGCTTATTCTTTATTTTTGAAACAGGGTCTCATTGAGTTTTGGAGGGCCTCACTAAGTAGCTGAAGCTGGCTGCGAATCTGCAATCCTCCTGTCTCAGCCTCCCAAGTACTGGGATTACAAGCGTGCATCACCACGCCCGGCTGAGCCACCTTTTATTTGAGCTATTTATGAGAAAGGAAACTAACATTCATTAAGGTCCTATTGAGGGCTGGGGTCCTAATGAATGAATGCTTTATTTCATTCATTTCCCTCAACATTTCTTCAAGATGGTTGTTACCTCATTTAATAATTGAGGAGACTAAAGATCAGAGATGTTCATTGACTTGCCCAAGAACATAAGCTGTCATGATGGAATCGGTATTTTTTTTTTTTGCAGTACCAGGGATTCTACCTCCGCGCTAAACCCTCGGCCCTAATTTTTTATACTTCATTTTGAAACCCGGTCTCACGAAGTTGCGGAGGGCCTCACTAAATAGAGAGAGAGAGAGAGGGAGAGAGAGAGAGAGAGAGAGAGAGAGAGAGAGAGAGCTAGCTGAGGCTGGCCACAAACCCGGATCCTCCGGTCTCCACCTCCCAAAGTACTGGGATTACAAGCGTGCGCCACCACGCCCAGCTGGAATCGGTATTTGAAGCCAGGTTTTTCTGTCTGGCTCCAAAGCCACAATCTTGCCATCCTACCAAACCGGCTTACAGTAAGCTGACCTTTTAAAAAAAAAAAAGTCAGTAGTTGTCATCTGAAACACTTTCTCTTTTGGTGTTTTGGGTCTATTACACTTATTTTATTTTTTTGTGGTACTGGTGATTGAGCCCTGGGACATTCTACCTCCAGGCTATACCCCCAGCCCTATTTTATTTTGATTTTTGAAACAGCATCTTGCTAGGCTGATGAGAGTCTCATTACTTGCTGAGGCTGTCCTCGAACCTGCGATCCTCCTGTCTCAGCCTCCCAAGTACTAGGATTATAGGCATGCACCACCGGGGATTGAACCCAGGGGCATTCTACCTCCGAGCTACATCCCCAGCCCTATTTTTTATTCTTTATTTTGAAACAGGTCTCACTAAGTTGAAGAGAGCCTCACGAAGTAGCTGAGGCTGTCCATGAACCTATGATCCTCCTGTCTCAGCCTCCTAAGTACTGGGATTACAAGAGTGCGCCACCACGCCCAGCTGACTTTTTTATTTTTTTATCCTTAAAACTGGCCTGATTGTTTTCAAATTTAATGAATCCTTTTGATCTAGAGTTATTTCTCTGTTAGGTGTCAAAATACTCCGTTGTATTATTCTGGCGCTTTGCTTGGCCAATATCTGAGAACAGAACTGTCATACTTGGGTCAGGAATTGCATAGGGTGGAGAGTTGACACTAATGAAGGCCAGTTTTAAGACTCAAACAGGAAAAGAAGGCAGTTGTGAGCTAACCCGCTTCTTTGGGGTAGCTTCAGAGAGTATGAGTTACAAGAAAGGGATATGGGGGGAAAAGGTGCTTTTTTTATATGAAAGTTCTTTCTTTCTTAGAATAAAACTCTTTGTAGCCAGGTTATAGTCCCCACCCCCTTCAGATAATGATGATTCCAGACATGCAGCTGGAAATGAATATTTTGACTCTATTTTTTTAGGATTTGTTGAGAAAGAGATAAGAAAAGCTAACATCCCAATTATGGACACTGGCGAAAACCCAGAGGTGCCCTTCCCCCGGGACATGATTGACTTAGAGGTAAACAATTCTGAGAAAACCAGATAAGTTTCTTTCTGCTTAAATACAAAAATTACTTTCCTAAGTGGACAGAGTATAGAGTAATTCTTTTTAACCTTGCGTGCATTGTATATTCATTGTAAGTTTCTTATAGGTGGGATTGAAGTGAATTCCCCTTTTATGGTATCAAACATTATCTCAAACAGTTTTATAGACTACTAAATAAATGCTTATTGGTTTATTGAATCCTTATTGGATTAATATTAACTCACCTAGTGGCTTACTAACCTCATGGACTAAATGAATAGCCACTGGGGCTTTTTGATAATATTTTATCTATCTGAAATCCCTCAAGAAATTTGCTGAGTCTACCATAGAATCTATAGACAAAAAAAGACTGTGTGTGTGTGGGGGGGGGGAGTACTGGGGATGGAACCCAGGGGCATTCTACCTCTGAGCTACACCACAGCCCCATTTTATTCTTTTATTTTGAAACAGGGCCTTGCTAAGTAGCTGAGGCTGGCTGCAAACTTGTGATCCTCCTGTTTCAGCCTCCCAAGTACTGGGATTACAAGCGTGTGCTACCATGCCCAGCTAAAGAAAGACTTTTTTTTTTTGCCATACTAGGGATTGAACCCAGGGGCATTCTACCTCTGAGCTACACCCCCAGCCCTATTTTGTATTCTTTATTTTGAAACAGGGTCTCACTAAG
>PVJS01045510.1:0-16205 GCA_004027185.1 Glis glis
AAAAGAACTCAGTCCCTTACCTCGAAGTGCTTTCTTCAGCCCTCTCCGCCATGGAAAAGCAGGGCAAGTTTCCACCTGCTCTCCCTGTACATCTGAGACTTCTCTGCCATATGTTGTCCATTGAGTAGGGCCCGTCGTGTTGAAAGTAAATGAGCCATTTTTTAAATTTTAGGAAATTTGATTTTCTTACTTTTACTTTTTTTTTTTGCGGAACTGGGGATTGAACTCAGGGGCATTCTACCTCCAAGCCACACCCCCAGCCCTATTTTTTATACTTTATTTTGAAACCAGGTCTCACTAAGTTGCGGAGGGCCTCACTAAGTATCTGAGGCTGGCCGCAAACCCGGATCCTCCGGTCTCAGCCTCCCAAGTACTGAGATTACAAGCGTGCGCCACCACGCCCAGTGATTTTCTTACTTTTACAAAGCCTTTTTATTCTTTTTGCCATATTTGTACCAATCACACTATCTTTCTCCCCTAAGCAATTTATTAACAGTGCTGTCTTTAAGTTATCCCTCTTGTAATCGATAGTGACCCGTTGTCTCCTGCGCCCCTCCCACCCTGCCCCAGCAGGCCTGGGGAGCGTCTTTAGTGTTACTTGAACACCACCTTCTCTTTGTAGAATGGCACATGTTACATTCACTTTAACACTGCATCCTCAGTTGTCGTTGCCAGTCATGATTTGAGGCAGGCCTTTGTTCTCCTAGATTTTGCATTTTCTCCCTGCACAACATTCTCAGGCTAAAAGATTACTCAAATACGGCAGTAGGTGATAATATGCACAGTACAAAATTAGGTTGCTAATTTGTCTAGGATCTAAGAAGGAGAGTAAGTAGAAATGAAATTTTAGACTGGTTACAAATTATACCATCTCAGTATAAAATAGTGGGCTTCTTTTTCTTGTTCTTTAAATGAGTTGAAAGTGCTTCATGCTTTATATTGATTTTCCTTGATAAATTTGTATATTTTCTCCCTTCCAAGGAATACTCTTTCTTCCTCAGCTAATCCCTGTGAATTAAAGGCTAAAACTCTTTGTCTTACATCTAGAGAGCAAATGGATGTCCCTGCGTCATTCTAGACAAGAGAGTGATTGATGGCTTTGATATCAAACTCTGACCTGAAATAAATTTTGTCTCAATTTGAGAGAAAGTAGTGATAACACAGGTCCTCTCCCAACCAACTCAGGAATGGTGCCTTTGATTTTTTGGTCTTTTTTTATTTACTTCTACCTGGGATTGAAAAATCTCACATTTTTTCCTAAGTTGATTTAACAGTGTGGTTGACATTTAAAAATACCTAAAATAAAGAAAATAGCACATTCTACTGAAAAAGGCTGCCAGTACATTATACATGTTTGGTCTAATGCATTCCTCACCATACATAAATCTCCAGAAAAGCTATAGGAAGGAAACACATTCCCCCGACACGACAGGATGTAAAATGGATATAAACCAATTACTTTTTGCAGTTCTTTGAGCAGTCTCAGGAATACTGACCCTTTTGACTTCACTTTCAAGCAAGAACTCTCCACCCCCATCTTGCAAGGAAAAAATAATTGAGCTGAATTCCTAGCAAGAGGCAAATCAAGGTTTTCAAAGAATAATTTTGCTAGGACCCATGGAGCAAATCACCTTTCAAACATGCCAAAGGTAGTTATTTAAATACATTTAAGCCCCTAATCACAGAGGTCTTTGATGAACTTTTCCCACTTTAAATACATCAAAAGAAGTAAAGAGAGTAGAAAAAGCCATTAGAAAATCATTATAATAAACACCAACATTGATCTATTTCCCTTTCCTTTGGAACCTCCCCTTTTCTTGTCTTAAGCTATTTAGGGGGGCTTTACGAAGTAATCAAATCCTCACAGGCCATTAAAAAAGAAATTTAAATGATTTACAAAACACACACACACACATTTTCTTTATTTAGGATTTCAAGGAACCTGGGCAGTACTGTGAGTGACCAGTTTTTGGCTGTGACTTTCAAGTTGAACCTTTTTGATGGTAAATCGCCTCCTACTTATGCCTGTGTGTTTTGGCTTAAAAAAAAATCAATCTCTGAGAAAATGGGCTTCCATCTTCCTTTCAGCCCTGTCTCCTTTGATGATTGATGTTAATTCAGTAAGCTGCTGACCCAAGAAAAAAGAATTGTTTGTGCTGTTGTTTTGAATAAATAAACTTACAAAGAATCAATGGCTGTAGCTTAGAGAAATTAGGTGGTGGAGAGCCTTAAGTCTCTTTCGGTCCTGTTTCTCATGTAAATAAAGCAGGTAAAGGGCATTGCAGCACCAGAAAGCTTTTTGAATGATGGAAACTTGCTTCAAGGAGAAATTTTTTTTAATTTAAAAATAAATGTTCTTTCTCTCTGTAGCTATAGTGAGAAAGGTCTGTATTTATGACAACACAGGTACTTACTCGCATAATAATTTAATTCCAAACCAGCAGTAGCAAAGTAAGTTTGCACACTCGCTGGGCCTCAGCTGACATGCAGTATTGTTAGATGTGGACGTCAGCCTTCCTGCTGCAGTTGAGTGAAACATGTCAGAGGGCTTGAGGACACCTTACAGAGTTTTGAAAGGCAACGCGATTTGCCAGCCCCCAAAGCTAACTCAGGTGGCTTTCCTGAGTTCCAGCGGATTCTTTATTGACTGATCATACTTGAGTAATCTTGCTTTCTGCCTCATCATTCCCTTTACCTACACCAATCCACCAAATGTTCTGATCAAGGAGTGAAGGTGACATCAACCTAAAATGATGATTCTTCAAGCAAAAATGTGATTAACTGGGTTCCTGGCCATGGCCATGAGACTGAGTGTTATAGGCAGTCCAAGATAATTGAAAATAGAGAAGCAGCCTTGCTTTTTATTACCGTTTATTTTGGTCCCACTTACTCAGCAATGTCTAATAAAGACTATGTTTCACTTCTCAGTTCACTTAATCCACAGATCCAGCCGCATCAGCAGACACTTATGTTACTAATACATGGAGAGTCAGAATTTAACGTTAGCCTTAGGCATTGCAGTTTTATAAATTACAAACAACCTAAACATCAAAAAATAATGGAGCCCAGCATGGTAGCAATGGTAGCATGCTTCCATAATCTCAACTACTCAAAAGACTGAGGCAGGAAGATCCCTGGAGCCCAGGAATTGGAGGCCAGCCTGGGCAGCATGGTAACACCCTGTCAGAAGGAAGGAAGGAAGGAAGGAAGGAAGGAAGGAAGGAAAGAAAAAAGAGAGGGAGGGAGGGAGGGAGGGAGAGAGGGAGGGAGAGGGAGGGAGGGAAGGAGGGAGGGAAGGAGGGCGAGGGGAGGAAGAAGATATGATGGAAAAACTAAGGACCTTATGATATTTTCAGGTAGTATGCAATTATCTAGTCATTAAGTTAGCTTCCTTTTCTATAAAATGGGTATAACACTCAGGTGAAAGTTAAGTTGTTATGTATGATCACTTAGATACTTCATAAAAGCATCAGGTAACTGTTTACTATTTTCTTATTAGTGATATATTGAAATTGTGTTCATGATTAGCTTTGATTAGTGAAGAGAAATGTATATGTTTCAAGTGAATATGAGATTATATACACAGTATGATCTCAGATCTGTAAAATATTGCTATGAGATAATATAAAAATAATAATAATGATTATCTCTGCCTATTATTTTCTCCTTTCTGTTTTTCTGTATTTTCCATGTTTTCATCCAAAAAGCATGTGTTTTATGATTTGGGGGGAGGAAACATGATTCGAAAACGTGTGACTACTTCCCAAAATATTTAAGAATGCATTTTGTCTAAAAGAAGGTATCTGATAAAGCTAAGTATAATTACATTTAGATATTAAAAAATAGCGACTAGGCATCTTATGCAAATGTATATTTACAGCCTAATCTGGTTCTATCTAGTTTCAACTTCCTGGGGGGGGGATCCAAGGACGGGGCACTAGGGATTGAACCCAGAAGCATTCTACTTTTGGCTACACCCTCAGCCCTTTTTATTTTTCTTTTGAAACAGGTCTAGGTTGCTGAGAGTCTTACTAAGTTGCTGAGGTTGGTCTGGAACCTGTGATCCTCCTGTCTCAGCCTCCCAAGTACTGGGATTACAGGCCTGTGCCACCAGGCCCAACTAGTTTTAACTTTTAGCCCCACTAATTACTAGGTCTTTGATCTCAGATAAACCAATTATACTTTTAGATGTCTAATCTGTAAAATGGGAATGAATTTATTTGTTCCGTGTATCAATTAATGTGGTTGACAACACTGAATGAAAATATATGTGAAAGAACTTTGTACCTATTTTGAAAAATTTATCAAATATTCTAGGCTGTCTGTCTTTTTAGAATTTAAGATATGACAAACTTTTGAATATGAATAGTATTAACTAACGGTGTGTAATAAAATGTTTGATAGTGAATGAAGTCTGACTCAACAAGGATGAAAATAGGTGCATTGAAGACTTTTTAGGCATAATGCTAAGCTGTATTGCACGCTGAATTTGGACATCTTTCGAGTTCTGATTAGACAGCCCAGAGTCTAGTTTATTTCACAGGAAAAGAGAGTCAAGTAGACATTCTTGGGTCTATAAGCAATACTTTTGATTGAGAGGGAAAGTGGCAATTTTGTACATTGTTCAAGCACCAAACATTTAATTTTCCCCTAGTCTAGCCCTCTTCCTTATTTTCTGCAACTCATATTCAGCCCACAGTAAAGTGAGTTACTGAGAATGAGTAAACATGCCCATTTATGTCCCCATTTGTTGTGGGAACAGAGAAATCTTTTATAATGCTGCCCCTGAGTGACAGAATTAGCACTGCCATTTAGATTTACAGTTTTGCTATGAAATTGGGCATCTCCTTTACCTGTTACCTAAAGTGAGCCTAGTGCATCATTTACTTGTAGTAGTTAGATCCATCTTTTTCAGGGTTAGTTTCCTTATTTATACAGTAAAGGATTCTTGTGACAATCAAATAAAATGGTATACATAAAAATAGCTTTTGAACAAACATGAAGTGGAGAAACAGGGTATTTGTATGCCCTTGAAGTATCTCTACCTAAGAAGTTATCAATTACTGTAGTGGATTTAATATAAGTCAACAAATCTTTGATAAGTCTCTTTCCATGAGGCAAGACCTCATACCCCTGCCCTAGAGTGTGGGCGGGACAGAGATGGAGTTGCAGATTTGCTACTAGCTATGGCACCTTGTCCTTTGAGCAAGGAGGTGGGCCTTCTCCCTCCCGCCCTTCTCCTCTGAAGCAGGCTGTAAAACCTACAAAGAACTTTCTTATCTTCCCTTAAGTAGATCATAAGACCCTCATATGAGAGGTACCCACCCTTTACCTGAAGGAAAGGGCTTCTTTATACATGAAGACACAGAAATGTAGAGAAGAATTTGAACAAACAGACCTTGCCAAGGTCTCCCAGTTTGTTACTATTAGGTCAAATCCTCTTTGTCCAACTGTACTTCTCCACAACTGTCCTGTTCGTAATTAAACTTAGAGAAAAAGTGCACAGGTTTCCCCTTTCTTTGTGTCTTCATTTCTAATGGCTCCATGTCACATGTAACTTACATTAAATGCATTGGGATGCTCTTCTCTTGTTAATCTGCCTTTTGTTACAGAGGCATTAGCCGTGAACCAACTGATGGGTGAGAAAATAAATCTTTCCTTCCGTACAATGTAGTGACTTAACCTCTAACAATTCAAATGCCTGGAAAAGGAAAACTTGAACTTTACAAAGAAGAAATGTGTTCGACACCACCTTGCAGGTGCTTCCTGTCACCAATAGTAACACACATATTTATGTCATGTATGCCCACCATGTGAAGATGAGAAAGGTACTTCACTACTGTAGTATTCTTAAAAAGTTTATAATCAGCCGGGCATTGTGGTGCACACCTATAATCCCAGTACTTGGGAGGCTGAGACAGGATTTGGGGAGACCCTCAGCAACCTAGCAAGACCCTGTTTCATAAAACAAAAAATAAAAAAGGGCTAGGGGTGTAGCTCAGAGGTAGAATGCCTCCGAGTTTAATCCCCAGTACCACACACACTCACACACACACATATACAAAATTTCATAATCACTGTCTAGTCCTACAAAAGCATCAGAGAAACAAAATAATTGGCTCATATCTTCAAAAACTTCAAAACCATGAAAGATAAGGAGGGACTGTGGAACTAACTAGATTAGAGGAGAAAAAGGAGACCTGACAGCTGAATTCAGTGTGGTCTCAAGGACTGGACCCTGAAACTGAAAGAAAACATTAGTGGAAAAACTGGGGAAACCAGAATGAAGCCTGTAATTTAGTTAATAATGATCTACCATGTTAACTTCTTAGTTTTGATGGTTGTAACATGATTAAGCAAGGGAAGGGAGTGAGTGGTATACAGGCCCTCTCTGTACTATCTTTGCAACCCTCTGTAAGTGTACAGCTACTTCAAAATAACATATTGTTATAGTTTCGATCTAGAATGTCCCCCAAAACCTCACAGTGCAACACTGTTCAGAGGTGAAATAATTGAGTCATGAGGGCTCTAACCTCGTCAGTAGATTGACCCATGTTATGGGTTAATAATTTGAATGGATTTACTGAGTGATAACTGTAGGCATATGAGGCGTGGCTAGAAGAAGCAGGCCAGTGGGAGCATGGTCCTGGGGACTGTATCTGCCCCAGTCCTTTCTTCTCTCTGCTGCTTTCTGGTCACCAGGAGCTGAGCACCTTTCCTCTGCCACCCCCTGCTGCCATGTGGGGGCAGCCTTGGAGCTGGCCTTCCTTGGACTGAACCTCTGAAACCATGAGTCAAATAAACCTTTCCCCCTCTAAGTTGTTCTTGTCTGGTATTTTGGTCACAGGGATGAAATTTAATTCACATGTTTAAAAAAAAAAAGATTTCTTGTACATGAGGACTATCATACAGACATAACATATTTTTCAAAAGAAGTATTGTGTTGTGTATTATATTTAACTGTATATAATAGAGAATATCAATATAATCTACATAATTAAAACTCTGAAGGATGGTGTATGACTCAGTGGTAGAGCACATGCATAGTATGTAGGAAGCCCTGGGTTTGATTCTCAACACCATAAATACATAGATAAAAGAAAGTCTGATGTTTTCCTTTGTTACCATTTTAGAACAACTATTATGTTATATATTTTCTTGGATTTTTTTCTTCTGGCAGATGTACTATTATATTTTGCCTTCAACTTGATGTTCCTTTTAAAATATGCACATGTCATTTGAAGGAAGATGGATGGAACTAGAGAATATTATGTTAAGTAATATTACTTAGAGAGTAGCCAGCCACAGAAAGTAAAGGGTCATTTGTTTTCTCTCATATGTGGGAGATAGGGAGAAGTTGGAATACAAGAAGGATTTCAGATAAAGGAGGAGAAACCCCAGTGGAGAGATGGAGGGGGATAGGATGGGAGGTATGTGTATGTGAGTTGAGGGGGGCTTGATGAAGGAAACACTTCAGTTGATACTATGTGCATATATGAAATTCTCAATGCAATCTCAATGCAAGGGGAATGAGAGGGAGTAGGTTGGGATCTAGGAGGAAACTCACCAGGTGCTGTGTGCATCACACACGTCTCTATCACTCTGAACTTCATTATGATATGCGATTACAATGCATCAATAAAAGTATATTTAAAAAATAAAACATGTAACATACTCTTCCATTTATTATGGAGGAAGCATGTTATATCAGAATGGTTGAGATGGAACCTTCTGAAGAATTATAAAAATTCACAAGTTTTGATAAATGATAATATAGAAGTTAGAAAATCGAGTAAGTCTGTTAGGCATGATAAAGATAATGCTATTAGGATAGCTAACAATTATGAAATGGCACAAATCTAGCAATATGTTAAGCATTCTACATATATTAATGTGTTGAATCTTTGCAATTATTTACAACCAATGGGACAGGCACAATTGTTGTCTTCATTTTATAGATGAGGTATTTGACATATAATGAAGAAAACCCAAATTCTTACAATATGCAAGCCAACCATTTTGCCCTATTTCTAAGAATCCGTTTTACCATGTTCACATCTTACATTGGCTGAAGTAACACTCAGGGAATTGTGTATTATGGAAGAGGGACCGACTGAGAACTATTTCATAAGCCATCTTTTCAATGCACACATTCTAATTTCATTGCCTGTTAGTTGTGCAATGTAAGTAGTAAAGTTCAGACCCTTCACCACCACATAGGGTTCAAGGCTCTCAGTCAAAATGATTCAGAAGATGCCCCTGCTGGGTCTGAGAGCACATTGTTATTTGTTCAAGCACCAGTACATGCTTTTGAAGAAAAGGAGTTGGTCCAAACATGGCAAAGAGCTCCCTGAATTTCCCCTCTTATGCTGAACACCATGAAATTTTTTTCTCTGAACAAGTTGGTATTCTGATCTTACAGGGACTTTGTCATCCTGTGAAAAGGAAAGAAAGTGTGAGGGCCCATTTAAAAGACCTCCCTTCTCATCTTGATTTTCTGAGCACTGTGACTCTTTGGAATGTCCTCTCTCCTCTCATCCTCCTGTCTTTCTTTGCAGGGCCTGGATTCTCCTTCCCTGTGTGTTTATATTACATGGCTCATTCCAGCTGACACATTTTGTTAGTGTTATCAGACAGATTAGAAGGAGTAGAATCACTGTGAGTGTTGTTTCTCATTCTTCCAGGTCAACAAGCTTACTTTCAAAGATAGCACTCCTTGATTGCTCTGCTTGGGGCATAATTGATCAATACCAAGTTTGCAGTTGATTCTACATCTGGCTTGTTAACTCACTGTGTGCTGATTTCATATGCAGTGTTAGTTCATATCTTGGGGCTCTTATCTAACATATATATTCAACTGTCAAGAGGCTGGCCATAGAAGAATGAATGGTTTATAAATTGATTATCTGAGCTGTTATAACTAACAGCTGTAGCGTGTGAATAAAATGAATATACATTGTGATGATTATTCTTTTTGTGATCATTAACTAAGTATTGTTTAAAGTTAACATTTGTAGCCGGGCGTGGTGGGGCACGCTTGTAATCCCGGTACTTGGGAGGCAGAGACCAGAGGATCCGGGTTCATGGCCAGCCTCAGCTACTTAGTGAGGCCCTTTGCAACTTCGTGAGACCCGGTTTCAAAATAAAGGATAAAAATAGGGCCGTGGGTGTAGCTCGGAGGTAGAACGCCCCTGGGTTCAATCCCCAGTACCGCAAAAAAATCAATAAATAAAGTTAACATTTGTGAGCCAGGCATGGTGGCACAGGCCTGTAATCCCAGTACTTGGGAGGCTGAGACAGGCTGGAACAGGTGCCAGGCCAGCCTCAGCAACTTAGTGAGACTCTCAGCAACCTAGCAAGACCCTGTGTCAAAAACAAAACATAAAAAGGGCCGGTGATATATCTCTGGGTTCAATCTCCAGTACCACAAACCCATACACAAAAACATTTGTGGAAAAATTTCCAACTTTGAAGCACCACTCCTATAGATTCGTAGTCCCTTCAAAGCATTGTTGTCTCTTTTCTCCGATTTTGGGGACATTTATAAGGATTTTTTGTGCTTTTATTGGTGCATTGGAGTCTTACATCACAGTGAAAATCAATTTGATGTTAACATACATGCACACAGCTCTTAGTGTCCCCCCTGCCCCCCCACCTGTATGAAGTACTGAGAATGATGTTGGTATATTCTGACATGTATGTATTGTTTATGATAGTAATTCCACTGATTCGCTTCTTTCTTGTCCTTCCCCTTCCCTTGTACCACTTCCTTTGCCCCACTGAGGGTTCTCCATTATCAACCAGAGTCCCTTGTGCATCCCCACTACTCCCTAGGTTGCACATATTAATGGAAACATACACTCTTGAAACCAGAAGAGTAACTTTGCCAACTCTGTTAAAATAGTCACCACTTTTGTAAAATATGAGGGGAAAAAAATCAGGTAATATATGTTAACATCAGAAAATGAAAAGCCGGTAAATATTTCCCCTATACATCTAAATATTCAAAATTATAAGGAAATAAAATACTTAGATAATAGAAATGTCCCCTTTTTAAAAGATAAGCACAGCATATTAAGCAAATGATCCCAATGTACAGCCAAGTTAGTTTATGCATGTTTAACGATCTGTCCTGTATAGTTTAGAAAGCCACAGAATCACATTTGCTACTTTAAAGACTTGCTGCTCTGCCAATATAACATATAGTATTTATCTAATTAGCTGAGACATCTCTATTTTAACGAACTTGAGTGGATGCTTCTCAGCACATGAATGAGGACCTTCAGTGTGGACTGGTTGCAGCTTAGCAGAGATGTCTCTGGATGTTATATGAAAATGTTTTACTAATGAAAGATAAAATATTCATCCATCATGATTAAAAAGAGATATTTAAAATGCTAGGAAACTTTATCTTTGAGTTTTAATGCACTCTCCTAACTTTATAAAAGATGTGAAAATGATGGTTTAACTGTTTCCTGTGTGTAAACTTATGTGAGTCTAAAGACAGAAAATTGCTGTACTTTTAGTTGATTTCCAACTTTAAGGGTTGTTAATTTATATAAACATGAAAGTACCTTGACTTTTTTAGTAATTTGGTTTGATGAAGGAAAAGGCTTTCCCATGAATCTTGGACAGATTGCTGGGTTCTAGATCAAAGCAAATGGGAAAAATATTAAAGCAAAGAAAAAATATTAGAAAGGTCCGCATAAAAAGAAAAGGACAGGCGTGGTGGTGCACACTTGTAATCCTAGTACTCGGGAGGCAGAGACAGGAGGATTGCAGGTTCGGGGACAGCCTCAGCAATTTAGTGAGGCTCTCAGCAACCTAGTGAGACCCCGTTTCCAAAGAAGAAATAAAATCAGTCTGGGGGTGTAGCTTGGAGGTAGAATGCCTCTGGGTTCAATTCCCAGTACCACAAATAAATAAAAAAATAAAAAGAAAAGGAAAGGGCACTGGTTTCTCGCAAGGTTGGGAACTAAAAGTCTGGAAAATTTCCTGGTATGAAGCACTCAGAAATGCTGGATAAAATGTAATAAACTTCCTTTTAAATGTATTGCTGACCTTGTTAGAGAGAAAGAGGTCTCCGGGGATGAAAATAAAGAAGGAAGTAAAAACCAGACGCTGATATTGTGGCTGCTCGGGGGCATTTGTCAGTCTCAGTAACCTAGGGGTTTGAGTTTTAGCAGCCACATCAGTATTGGAGGCAGGGCCTGGGGCCTGTACAAGAGGGGATTTAAGATTGAAACCTCAGTACCACACACAAAATAAAAGATTGAAACCACCATATGAAGCATAGAAATTGTGGACGGCAACACCTTCAGTAAAAGGGGGAGATAAAAAAAATCCAGGTCCCCAGCACTGCCCCTTCACCACAAAAAAATTAGGAAGAAAAAATTAAAAAGTCCACTCACCAGCAAAAGGGGGTGACAGAGAAATTCGCCATGGCAGAACAAACAATTGTTCCTGAGGTCTATGCCTTCAGTTTAGTCCTGGGTCTTAAAATTTAGCCAGGCACAGTGGTGCACACCTGTTAATCCCAGCACCTCGGGGGCCGAGGCAGGATGATCTCAGGTTTGAGGTTAGCAACGTGCAACAGTCTGTCTCAAAAAAATAAATAAATAAATAAAAGGGCTGGGAGTATAGCTCAGTGACAGAGTACTCCTGGGTTCAGTCCCCAATACCACAAAACAAAAAAAAAGATGATAAAATCCATTGGCAAAGCTTCTGCCAAATCTTTTATGGGATTTTTTTCTTCACTAAGAATATAGAGACCCAATCAGATTATTGCAGGTGTTATGGCAAGTATATGATGTGGTTGGGAGCTACTAAAAATGCAGGAATGTTGGTAAGTATTGTTAATCCTAGCAGGAGACAGCAGGACGTGAGTGACTGCGGGCCCTGAGGTATTCATCTCCCTGATGATTCAGCTCTCTCATGCTGATAGGTTTATTTTTCACAGTTGAAGTTTCTTTTAAAAATTCAATAGACACATCATGACATTTGCAGCCTTTCTCTACACCATGATCCTCTAATTGTCTTTTTTTATTTTATTTTATGGTACTAGGGATTGGACCCAGAGGCATTCTACCTCTGAGCCACACCCCCAGCCCTATTTTAATTCTTATTTTGAAACAGGGTATCACTAAGTTGCTGAGGCTGGCCTCGAACTTGCGATCCTCCTATTTTAGCCTCCCAAGTACTGGGATTATAGGCGTACACCACCACACCCAATTTAGTTGTTTTTTTCTCTTACTTCATTCAATTTTAGCTTTTTAAGGGTAAGAATGATATCTTGGGTCTGAGTCACCCTTTGGTTTGGCTGCCATTGGAGGTCTGCTCTTGGGCCAGTTAGCCACAGCTTGGTGGAATCGTGCCATAGAAGAAAGTCTCCTGTCTGAACTCATCAACAGAGACCGCTGTAGTGAGAGCAGATGTGCTCCATTAGGGCAGTCACTTGATCTAGTGTACCTATGTATGTGAAGTCAGCAGAGTGTGATTTCCATCTCTTCAGCTAACAGGGAGACTTGACTGGTCTCCTATGGTGCTGGCTTTTGCTTTTTCTGAAATGGGGGTTTTGCTGTGTTGCCCAGACTGACCCTGAACTCGTAGGCTCAAGAAATAGATCCTCCTTGCCTCAGATTTTGGAGCATCTGGGATTACAGGCATACTCCACTGTCTAGCTGCTACACTTCTGATAAGTCTATAGGTAAAGAATTGAGCCAGATGAGCCAGGTGTGGTAGGGCACGCTTGTAATCCCAGTACTTGGGGGGTTGAGACTGGAGGATCCGGGTTCACGGCCAGCTACTTAGTGAGGCCCTCCACAACTTCTTGAGACCCGGTTTCAAAAATAAAGAATAAAAAATAGGGCTGGGGGTATAGCCTGGAGGTAGAATGCCCCTGGGTTCAATCCCTGGTACCACAAAAAAAAAAAAAGAATTGAGCCAGACATGGTGGCGTACTCCTGTAACCCTAGTATTTGGGAGGCTGAGACAGGATTATCACAGGTTCAAGGCCAGCCTGAACAACTTTGTGAGACCCCCAGCAACTTAGTGAGACCCTGTTTCAAAATAAAATAGGGCTGCAGGTGTAGCTCAGAGGTATAATGCCTCTAGAGTCAATCCCCAATACCAAAAAAAAAAAAAAAAGATATGCTTTGGAACAGTACTAAGCTTAAAGTTTGATTTTTCTCTACTATCCTTATTTTTCTGTATATTTTGAGTTCAGTAATTTTATATGGCCACCTGCCCCTCTCTGCTGCTGCTTAGCATGTTTCCCACACCTCAGGACACCACTATTAATATAAGCATTAACCTTTCTCCAAACTAAATTATTCAATCTGGTCTTAAAAATAATTCAACCAATTGCTTATTATTTTAGTTTACCTAGCTGTTAATCAGATGCTATGACCTGTGACTTAAAGAAATAACTCTGTTGGTGAAAGGTATTTATTTGACATAAATATTTGCATTGAATCTTAAAATGCTGGTTTATGAATTTCGCAAACTATGTACACAGGCATGTGTAAAATTTATTTTTAAAAATAGGATTAGAGGACATCTATATTTGCCTTAAAATTCTCTTAAAATAGTTGGTCTAGAGTGGAGCTATTTAGCCTCAGTTTATATGCCCTTGAACTCAGGGTTAGAATCATGATTGAGACACCCTATAATGCAAAATAGAAATGTCCTGAGATCATCTTGTAATTTTATAAGGAACTCCACCAGAGCCAGGAAGAAGTCAGTAAGTTCTATAACATGATTAACTCTGAGACAGCTGGCCTTTATGTGAAGGGACTGAAAGTAGAACTCGGTGTAGACAGAGTGTAAGGAGCAGGCATTCTGCTCTGTGCATATCTACCTTCCTTTTTTCTGTGATCAATGTATATGTTTAATTAAATAGAATGAAAATCTACAAAATGAAAATACGCATTGAAAAAAGTGGGAGCGGTAAAACAATACTTTGCAGCTTTTTACTTTGGGTCCCCATGGATTAGCGATTTTACTTTGCATTAGAAATGACAGTACAGTGATGATTATTGCTCCTTTGGGACTGATAAGAAAAGAAATGGTGCCCTATTATATTAGTTATTAGCATTCTCTGTTATAAGTAGTATGGGAAGCTCTGGAACTCAAAGAACATGGCCTGCATATATATATTTTTAAGCAAGTAAATTATCTTCTAGTATTGGTAAAAATGTATTTGTCTGCCTTAGAAAAATAAAACCTTCATATGTAGTTGAGCTTGTCTGTCATTTAAAATATTTTAGAAAGCATCCTCCATGGTCTAGGCCCATTTTTCTTTGTCAAGAGATGCTTCATTGGTTCCTGTGTGAAAGTTTTGACATTTACATTATACTCCAGATACTTGAGACACCAAAGGATTCCAGCTCCTTTGGAATGAACCAATGGTATCTCATCTACCAGTCAAGCATTGACCACATTCTGTTTATCTAATTGTACTAATGTCTTCTTTCCTGAGATATATCTTGCTATATTATTATTTTTCTATCTAATTTCTTCCATATGCAACCAGTACTTCTCGTCCGCTTTTAGCACCCCCCCCCAAATGTTATTGCTGGAGGTTAAATAGTTTGGAAAAGAAACAGTCTTGAATTTATGTTTTGTTATTCAAACAAACAGCCAACACATCCAGCAATTTCTTGGTAAATGACTCTACTCCTGGAGTGATTGTTTGTGACCATGCTGAAGTACTTTGTTGGACCATTTTATGCCTCCTCTTTAGTATTCACTCTGTTCCCCCTACATCCTCTATTCTAGCACATATATAGTACAGAAAGTTAGTAGTCTCATGACCTAATCTACCATACCAGTTCAACAATGAGAGTTCTGAAAGAACTGTTAAAGAAAAAAAAATTACAACTATTGTTGAAGATCATAGGAAACCAGGCACAATGGCACACCTGTAATCCCAGCTACTCAGAAGGCTGAGGCAGCAGGACTGTAAGACAGTGGCCAACCTGGGCAATTTAGCAATATCCTGTCTCAAATAAAAATTAAAAGGGCTGGGGTTGTATCTCAGTGGTAGAGCACTTGCCTAGCATGCACAAGGCCCTGGGTTCAACTGTTAGTACCACATACACACACACAGTAAAAAATAATAATAATAGTAAAAAAAAATAATAGTAAAAAAGACAGTAAATAAAATACATTATTCAAGTGAGGCTACTATAGTCACATTTTGTAATAGGGGAGAAAATTGGGCTCAACACCAAATGCAACAAATACTAATGTGATAAGCTAGCCAAATCTTACTAACAGAATCCTTCTCTTAGCACAAGGATTAGTTTTTGCTGAAGACAACTGAGAATCAATGGAAGTAGGAAAAAATGTTTGCCCTCCCCCTATGCTCTTAAAAGCAGGGCACAAATGTCCCTTTGAGAAAGGGGAATAATTTTCCCTGGTAGAAGCATCTCCTTATCCTGTACTAGAAAGAGGAGAGCAATTCTTATCACCAGTGATGGAGAGGTGTTGCCAAGTTTGCACCATACTCCTATGATATTAGTCCTGTTGACATTCTGGTTGTTGTGGATGGAAAAACTAAGGTTCAGAGAACTTAAGCAGCATGCTCCTAATTAAACAGAAAGTCTTGGAGCCACATTCAAACCTAGACAGTCTAATTCTAGAACCCATTCACTCTCTTAATCATCATGTGCATTTAAATCAGTACAAAATTACACAATGCTGTCTGTGTTCTAGGCACTGAGGATAGAAAAGGAGCTAAGTAGACCTAGTCTCAGCCTTCTTCCCTGACAGAGAAGGACTATAAAGAATGAATTTTTCTATAAAAGGAAAGAAAATGAGTCAAGGAAGATACTCATGGGGCCTCAGGAAGGCTCAGAGAAGAGATTATTCTGAGCTAAGCTTCAGTGGGTATGGCCAGTTGGTGTAGAGTTGTTGAAGGCTGAAGAGGTAATAGTTGCCAGGGAGTCTCCCAGGTGACCCCTGGGTCAGCATTTCCTGGCATCTTGTTAGAAATGCAAATTACGACAAAGGATGAATAAAGATTGCTCAGACCTAAAGAAAACTATAGACCAAATGGATCTAATAGACACATACAGACTATTTCAACCGACAACACCTGAATACACATTTTTCTCAGCTGCTCATGGAACATTCTCCAAGATAGACCACATACTGGGTCACAAAGCAAGTACCAGCAAATTCAAAAGATGTGATATAATTTC
>PVJS01045511.1:0-16205 GCA_004027185.1 Glis glis
GTTTGTTTGTTTGTTTTTTTGCGGTACCGGGGATTGAACCCAGGGGCATTCTACCTCCGCGCTACACCCCCGGCCCTATTTTTTATACCTTATTTTGAAACCGGATCTCATGAAGTTGCGGAGGGCCTCACTAAGTAGAGAGAGAGAGAGAGAGAGAGACAGAGACAGAGACAGAGACAGGTAGAGAGAGAGAGAGAGAGACAAGTAGAGAGAGAGAGCTGAGGCTGGCCATGAACCCGGATCCTCCAGTCTCCACCTCCCAAAGTACTGGGATTACAAGCGTGCGCCACCACGCCCAGTTTAGCAGTTATTTTTCAGAGTATACAGATATATTATCCTGAAAAATCCTGGTGTCCTTTAAATGGGAAGGTTCATTTCTCTTTCACTTTTAGACTTTCTGTACCTGACACAATGTCTAGCACTTAATGGGCACCCCAATGCTTAACTGTTAAATTAATAAATGAAAAAATGGGAAAATTTTCCCCTGAAGGTTAAGGCATCTAGCCTTTCTCCAAGCTAAGAGGTAAGAAGAGGAAATCAAATCTATAGAAAGTTTGGAGTTTTCAAGATGAATTTGAAAATAATTAGTATTTTCTGGAGAAAGAGCGTGTGTTGGTACTTTGATTTTTTTCCTCCTGGTAGCTGGACGTCTGTATTATGTCTGAAGAACATTGCCCTGAAAACACTTCAGGCTCCTAGTTATATGAATATATTTTACTTGCACTAAGAGAATAAAAATGGGCTAAGAGGTCAGATGCCCTGGCTCTCACTCTTGATTGACTGTCTGATTGCTCAGTCCATCCATCCCTCTATCCATTCACTGGTAGTAAATGGTTGCAGAGTTGCTGACTCTGTGAAAGCTCAGCTTCATTACAAGCTGAAAAATGTCTAAAGCAGCCTTTTGGCTGACAAACCACCACCCATCCTTCCAGACCTTCTAGCCCCCGGGCCACAAAACATTTGAAATCCTACTACTGCCTCTATGTCTTTGTCACCTTCTCGTTATTCTAATGAAATAGCTAATGTGATTAACTTATAAACAGAAAAGGTTTATTGTGGATCACGGTTCTTGTCTAAGATGGGGAGGCCTCATTGCTTTGAACCTCTGGCAAGGGCGGCCCGTCATACAGGAACCATGTGGTAGAACAAATTATTTACATGATCATCCAGGTAACATAATGAGAGAAGATGGGCCCGGGTCCCACAGTCCCCTTTAAGGGCATGTTTCCAATGGCCTAAGGACCTCCCATAAGGCCCTACCTCTTAAAGGTCCACAGCATCTCCCAGGAGACTCAGCCTTTAATACACAGACCTTTGGGGGATACTTTACATATTCAAGCCATATGGCATTCAAAACCACCCTTTTCCTTCAGTTTCATAAATTCTAAGATATTCCCCTTTAGATATCGTTCCTATAACTGAGACATACTGCCACAAGAATTCTCCTAAAATCCCATCTCTGAAAAGACTGTTTATGGCGAGTCAAGTCCCCGTGGAGAACAGAAATGATTTCTGTGGATGGAAGAGCATGCAACTTGGACCACATCAATAATCCATCTCTGCCTCCCCGCCATCCTTGCTTCATCCTTTTGGGCCTGTGCCCAACACCACTATTTTCTCTCCCCCTTCCCTAGGTATAACCCTGCTTGTGAATCTTACTTTTCTATCCTTCACTGATTCTTCTTCCCTCTCCTCCCCTCCAACTCCTTCCTCTTCTTTGTCTATTCCAATCTTACACTCTGTGCTCATGCACCAAACCTAAACTGGGATGGATTAAAAAAAACTCTTCCGCAAAGCTTGCTATTCCCCACTGCTCAACACACCCCATGCTCTTTATCCTCCACCCTTTATGTTTCAACCGCCACTCAACCCCTGCAGAAAAAAAAAATTCCTTCCCATGCTCTATGCTTCCAAATTTTGTTCTCCCCGGGTTGCTGCCTCTCTCTCAGTCCTGCGGCTCTATTGTTATTATGATCATATATTAAGTTTAATGTGTCCACAAGGCATTTTACACACTCATAAAATCAAACCCTCTAAGAGCTCCCTGTGCTGAAGACAATGGAAATACCCTCCCAGGCCTTGCGGGTGTATCATGCCATTATGGCCTTTAAATGTGCAAAGCTGGGTGGGAGTTGTTTATTGTTGTTTTTGTTACTCCTGACAATAGATTTAGTACTCTGAAGAGGACCGAATGATTTTCCAGGTTATAGGCAGAGCCAAAGTATTGATTGCTTCCATTTAGGCACCATCCCACAATATTAGCATTTATCGAGTACTATTATTGAGTACATACTATATGCCAGACAGTGCACTAAATATTTTGCACGCACTGTTCCACATGATCTGCCCAATGACCCTGTGATACAGGTAGTACTTTATTTAGAAGCAGTATATAATAGGAAGAGGAAATTGAGACAGAGTGAAGTTAAGAAATGAGTTCAACGTCAAACAGCATAGAAGCAAGAAAACAGATTGTCTAAACCCAGGCTATCTGGTTCTAGAAGCTACCTGCTTAGGCATACACACACAGATAATGGCATTAAAAGAAGTCCATCTCTGAGGTTGAGGGACACAAATGAGTTAAAGACAAGTATGAAGGATCAGCGTCTATTGTTGGTGTGCTCTTCTCTCTATGAAAGCCGTCCTCAATATCTCTCTGCTCGGTCTCAGACAAGAACTCAGGACGTCTATTGCCCATTGGGTTTGTTTTTGTTTTCTCCAACCTATGATACCATGAGTAAAAAAAGACTTAGATCCAAGAAAATCTCCTTGTCTTGGGCAAGTTGCATGTGCTGCAGACCTGCACAAGACATAAAGATAGTAAACCAAATGCTCTTCACACAGAATACTAGCTCTTCAAATAATCTGAGGTGTGGGCTAGTCTAGTTTCCTGACAATAAATGTATGGGTTGATTAGCCAAGTGATTTCTATTGCTTGTCTATCTTCTTGCTTTATAAACACGTGTTTGGCTTCCATTCATTCCTTCCCCTCTTGGCTTCTCATTTTCCTCAATCTAAGTATCTATGAGATACAATAATATTTCACTTGGGAAACATTAACAGCAATGAAGTAGCCTCTTGAAACATGAAGAAATCAAAGCTCAAAGAAGCTGTTATTTGTCCAGAGCTATGAAACCTGTTAGCACAGAGCCTGGATGAGATTTGTACTTCCTGGCTTATGGTACAGTGCTATCTCCAAGCAATGAATGGAAAAGTGTGGGCACTCTCCCCTCTCAGATTACGTCCAGCACAAGTATTGACTGCTAGACCCACCCTGGCAGCATCCCACTCAGTATGAGCCTTTTTGAGAAGTCTCCAAGAGTTTCAGATTACACATATATATTCACGAGATGGACTTCAAAACATGCCAAAATACCTATCCTGTCCTACGTGACATTTGCTCCAAGTTTACACACTCAGTCCCACAGCCTTGAAAAATACCGCTGTCCATGGTGCTAGCCAAAGCATTGTAAAAGGACGTGCTAAACCTCAGGGCTCCAGGAGGTGAGATAGTAAAAGAATAGCACTCATTGATGCATACAGACTCACACAACAGAAAATAATGCACTGAATTAGTAGTTCAGTACAAGATACGGCCATCTTCATAGAATCCATCTCTTAGTGGGGAGATAGACAGTAAAGTAACCAAAGCATGTCAGTTGGAAGGGCTTCTTGAAGACTCGAAGGAACAATTATGTAAAGACTGAGAGAAAAGAGGCTCACCAAAAGAAACGGCATACTTAGGTATTTCTTAGATCGTCCAGGGGGAATGGAGCACAGTAAAAGAGGAGAGAGTAAAACAATAAGAGTGGCTGATAGCTAGATGGTGCACAACAATATATATTATAGCATATATTTTAGGCTTTATTCTCTGCATACTAGGAAGCCACTAAAGGGTTTTAAGCTACAAAGAGATAGGATTTTATCTATATTATAAGATAGAATTTTACTATAGGAACTTTTTTTGGCACTGTGGATTGAACCCAGGGGCATTCTACCTCTGAGCTACACCCCCAGCCCTATTTTTATTCTTTATTTTGAAACAGGGCCTCACTCAGAAACTGAAGGGGCCGCGAACCTACAATTCTCCTGTCTCAGTCCCCCAAGTACTGGGATTAAAAGCATGTGCCACCACATCCGGCTTGGAACTTTCAAACATGCACTGAGTAATAAAAAATGGTATAATAAGGCCCCTGCACCCATCACCCAGATTCAACAATTATCAACATTTTGCCATCCTCATACAATTTTTAAACCCACCCACTCTCTACCCTCCCACTTGTTTATTATTATTTTTTTACAGTTATGTTTTTCTCTTTTTGAGGTAAAGTTGACTTCAATGAAATGTACACATCTTATCTGTATTATTTTGACAAATGAAGCCTACATTGTTATCTCAGAACACCTTCATCTTCCCAGCAAATTCCCTCATGTTCCCTCCCAACCAGCCCCTCCCAACTCCCCACCCTGAGAGGCAATGGCTGTTCTTATCATTTGTCTTAGATTAGTTCTGTTTGTTCTGAAAACATATATTCATGGAATCCTGAGGTACTATTTCCATGCATCAACCTTCTTTCACACAGCACAATGCTTCTGAGATTCATCCATTCTGTGCATATCAGCAGTTAGCCTTTGTACATTTTTAGCTGATTAGTATTCCACCATATAAATATACCACCTGTTTGTCAATTAACTTATTGATGGGCCTTTGGGTTGTTTCTAATTTGGAGCTATTGTGCATAAACCTGCATGAATATTGTACAATGATTGCTATAGACATATGTTTTTGTTATTCTTGGATAAATACTTAAGAGCGGGAATGATTTATACTTTGTAAAGCATTGGGAACAGCGTGGAGGGGGCAGGGATAGAGGGAACAAAACCAGTTAAGAGGTTATGGAAATGGTCGAAAGGAAAGAGTATGATGGTTTACACTTGGAGAGGACAGATTTAAAATTTGTATAGATGAATGCAATTGATAATATTTTCTGGTGAAGTAAATACATGGGGTAAGAGAAATGGAAGAGTCAAAGATGACTAGTAGGTCTTCAGCTTGACTAAACAGGGTGCATACTGGGATCTTTTGCTGCAGTTGAGAAAGTGAGGAAAGGAAAATTCAAGGGTTTAATTTTGCAATGGCACAGGCATCCTAGAGAAGACGTGAAGGAGCCACCTGGAGCCTGGAATTCAGGGAAAAGGCAGACCCATGTTACCCTCTCATACAGCTTGCAACCTTCCCACCAAGACCCAGTAAAGGGGTGGAAAGTGGGTTTTATTTCATGGGCCAACTCTGATAAGTTGGTACTAGCTACCTAGAACACTAGACAAAGAAAGGTTCTGAAACCACACTCAGTGATAATCGACAGAAAGGAGCTGCTCTGGTTGATAAGCAACCAGACATGAAAGAATAGTGTGGCAGAACACAAGTTGGGTATTTTCTATGTGTAAGAAGGTAGAATTCATGGACCAAAATTATCTGAAAAGGGAAGAATCTGCTCTGGAATAGCCACAAACTGATAATACAGATCATGGTTTTGAACTGTATACATATACATATACATATACATATACATATACATATACACACACATACATATACATATAGCTTGACCCAAATGAATCAATTCATACTTATTATTTCCTTATTCCAATTTCTCTTCCAAAGTACCTACTGATTTAATATGCTACAAGTCCTCAATGGATGTTTTAGACCTTTCACCTGATGCTCAAATTGCAAAAACTCCCAGAATAGTCTGAATTCCTCATCCGTAGGTGGGATCCTCTTATATTTTGAGGTTCAACAATCCATTCTTGTGAAAACCCACTCCAAAGCCTTGCAAACTTGAACATGATGATGAATCATTTAAATGCCCCGGGGGAAATGTCAAAGAGTGGATCAGTCAGAAAATCAATGTGTAAGAGTTGGCTTCATTTTTTTTCTTCCCCAAAGAAGTCATGGGTGACTGTACCCATTATTAATAAAACTATGATTCATTTCTTTAATCATCCAGCTTTTATTGAGCACCTCATTCATGTTAGACCCTATACTTGAACTTGAATATAGAGACTAGTAAGTCATGGGCATTGTCTTCACAAGGTCTCACCTAAAGATATGCAAATAAACTCCAAATGAGCTGGATGCATTTCTTTGTTAATATTCCAAGGCAAGTCAAAGAAGACTGCTCAGAGGATGGAAAAAATCTAAACTCAGTCTTCAAAGAAAATTAAACTAAAGGCTTCTCTGGAGGAAATGCTGGAAAAGGGCATTCTAAGCTAAGAAGACAGCATGGAACAGGTCTGGACTTGGGAGGGAGCAGCTGGCTAATGCTGAAACCCAAGGAGGAGCACGTGACTGAAGAAATAGAGTTGAAGCCATAGAGGTGTGCAGCAAAGGTGCAACTGGGCTTATTCTGGCTTCAAGGGGAGCCATTATTGGAGATTTAGTAGAGGAAGAACTCTATCAGATGTGTGTGTTAGATTTTTGCAGCAATGCAGTGACTGCAGGAGGGAAGGAATACAACAGAAAGAAAACTGCAGGCAAGAGGTAAATGGAGGTAAGACTGCAAGAAAAGCCGGGCGTGGTGGCGCACACTTGTGTAACTCGGGGGTAAAATGCCCCTGGGTCCCATCCCAGGTACCACATATACACAAAAAAAAGGCAAGAAAAAGAGGCCAAGGCACTGACCTGGGGGCAATGGATTAGGACTGCAGGGTACAATTAGTGGTAGTGCTTGGCAACAGAAATGGAGGGGTAATATTTCAAATATTTGGGAATAAAAATTGACAAGAGTTGACAATTAAGTGGCTGATAAGTGTGTGAACAGCTGGAAATAGAAACTTCACACTGTACAGTGCAGGGTTCTTTAAAAATGCTTGTGATAGAACCAAAGTCTGTCTGACTCCAAAGCCAACATTCTTTCTACTTTTTCATACTCCCAGGTAGCTTGACTCCTGTTCCCATCCCTTCCTCTAGTAGCCACAACAAACCTCTCTAAGCTTGATGCAAAGACAGGCAGAAGGCCTTGGGATGTTGGCCCAGAAACTTCCTTCTCCTCTTTCTCCTCCAAAGCCAGTTGACTTTGTGGATCTCAGGGCAATGGAGTGAGATTACCTCTTACATATTTAAGGAGAAGGGATATCCTGCTACTTTGAGGTTAAGAAGGAGGAGAGGAGAGCAGACCTAGATGATTTTCCAGGGACTCCACATAACGGCCTCATGCCCAGAGTATCTGCCATGTGCCAAATACCACATGACTTTTGGGTTCTCTTTCAATAACCTACCAGGTAAATTTTATGGCCTACATTTCGCAAAACATGAAGATAGTGCTCAGTGATATGAAAGGCCTTGCCTAAGTTCATACCACCAGCAAATAGTAGAAGCAAGATTCAAACCATTTGTCATGTTTCCAAAACCCATGCACTTTCCTCTACCCTGTGCTGCTTTCCAAAGCAAGACCTCAGACGACCAAAGCAAGACCTCAGAAGACCAAAGCAAGACCTCAGAATGTTCTTACAGTCCATTCTGCCTAAGGTGACCCTTCACAACTAGGCCATCATAATGAAGGAGGGTTCTGCCTACAGCCTGGTCATTGCATTCTGGAAAAGCAGGAAGCAAGTAAATGAAAGATAAACAGAGGGACTACAGAGTTAAAAAAGTTGAGATGAGGGACAAGAAAAGAGCAATCAAGATTGAGAATTCCAAAGAGGCCATCTTAGCTTGACTCTGAAAGATCGTTCCCCAAGCAGTGAGATTAAAGCGTACTGGTTACTTACCATCACCGACCACTTTTGCAAATACTCTGCATTCAAGAAACATATTTACTCCACCCACACCCTTGAGATAGTATTAGAACTTTCCACAACTTTAGGTGACAAATGAAGGTATACAAAGGCCAAGCATTTTTCCCCGTAAGCCTATAGGTGCTCAATTACAGAAATGACATTTGAGTCTAAGGAGCCGGCGTCCAGGTTCCGTGCTCTTAACCACTGGATGTGCTGTCTCTGGAAAAACAATGACCAGAGAAGGCCTGACTCACAGAGGTGAAAATCTCAAAATTGAAGTCGAGATCCCCACCGTCGGAGGATTTAAGGAGATGAGAGATCACGGAGACTATGTTGTGACCAACACAGGAAATAGTTCTGAACCACCAGGTAATTAAGTCATTCATCTCTATGAGAATCCTTCCAGTGATTGGCACAGGCCAGTGGTTCCCAACCCTAGCTGTACATGAGTGTCACCTGGGGAGTTCTTATGATACACTGTCATCTGGGCCTCGTGCCAGACTGATTGAAACACCACCCTTGGGGTGGGGCCTCCAGCTCCATAATTTTTTAAATCTCCCCTGGTGATCCTAATGTGCAGCCTGGGCTGGGAACCACTGATGCAGGTAAATGTGAAAGGGTCATCACCAAACAGAGAGCCACCTCTGCCAGGCGCTGAGTGCTTCCCTGCAGCCTGCCAAGACGTTTTCACAAAGGCCCTGCAGCCTGGGAGGGCCTCAAGGACGGGTATTGTATCAACCACAATTGCTTTGGCATCTTCTATGCCACCTGTCACAATAACAGCTGAGTCACAGGATGGTGGGTTGGCTGGGACTTCTCACACCATTGTATCCATTGTTTTGCAGGGTTCTGCAGGATTTCAGGGGTCTGCTGAATGACCTTCGGAGAGGAGCTGCAGGTGGAGATGTGAGTCACTGGTTTGGTAAAGATTCTAAGGAACTCAGAATCCGAGGTCAGTGAGGCCACAGAGAAAATAGACTGTAGTATCTTCAACTCCTTGGTATAGATAGGTCTCTTTTATCAAGGCCCAGCTCTGAGACAAGCCTATACATCTCCTAAAATCCAAGAGGATTAAAGTGACAGAGCCATCATTCTTATTGATTGATTCATTCATTCATTCATTCATTCATTCATTTAATTTGGTACTAGGGATTAAACCTAGAGGCATTCTACCTCCGAACTACACCCCCAGCCCTATTTATTTATTTATTTATAAACAAGGTCTCATTAAGTTGCTAAGGCTGGCCTACAATCTATGATCTTCCTGTCTCAGCCTCCCAAGTACTAATAGGATTACAGGTGTGTGCCACTGAGCCCAGCTCAGCATTCCTATTTAGAACCAAAAGACAGGCCACCATTGTCCTCCTGCCATTGATGTAGTCTTCTCTTTCCTTGGGCTATGTGTGCACATGTATATCTTTCATAATAGACTTTAAAAACTTTTAAGAGGTGGAGACTGGAGGATCTGGGTTCACAGCCAGCCTCAGCTCTCTCTCTCTCTCTCCTTGTCTCTCTCTCTCTCTCTCTCTCTCTCTCTCTCTCTCTCTCTACTTAGTGAGGCCCTCTGCAACTTCGTGAGACCCGGTTTCAAAAAAACCTTTTAAGAATACGAACTTTGTGTTACATTTATTTGTACCAATGCAACACAACCCCACACCCAGTACATAGCAGAAAACTACTAAAGGATTTTTAGTATAATAAACACCAGGGCAGACATCACTTGCTCCCCAATCTTCTTCAGTGTCAAGTGCACGTACAGAGGGCTGGACACTTCAGACAGAAGATCTGAGAAAAGTAATACAAATAGCTGATAGACTTGATAGACTTGTGAAAAGATTCACATCCTCACTGAAATTTCAAGAAAAGCATCTGTTAAAACACAATGGATTTTTTTTATCCATCAGATTGGCAAATGATTTAGATCATTAATACCCATGGCTAATGGGAGTGTAGAAAATTAGCAATCTTAAAGACTGTTTGTGGGAACATAAATTGAAATAGCCATTTTAGAAGGCATACTGCACAGCAATTCTATGTATGGATACTTTGACCCGATATATTATTTCTTTAAAAATATCCAAAGAAAATTATTGGATAAATATAAAAAATACCATTTATGATTTTAAAAATGGAAATAACCCAATTGTTCTTAAAAATAGGATTGATTAAATAAATTAGGGTACATCACACAATAGAATAATGTGCTAGAATTATGAAGGATGAAGTAATCTTGAAATTACTAATGAGGAAAGATGTTCATGATATGTTAGTAAGTGAAAATCTAGATGATGATGTAATATGATTAATATGGCCATATATTAATAGAATGTGCACATTTAATATACAATATTATATAGGAATATTTATATAGATAGATAATAGATGGATGATTGGTGATATATGATAGATAGATAGATAGATAGATAGATAGATAGATGATAGATAGATAGATGAAGGAAGGAAGGAAGGAAGGATGGAAGGATGGATCTCCAAGGATAAACACCTAATTGTTAGTCTAGGTGATGAGTTTCTCTAAAGACATTCCACTTTGTATCTTACATATTCCTTTATTGTTAATTTCTTTAATATTCTACATGGCTTACTTGCTTTTGTAATCCATTAAATCTATTTCTGTATCAAAGAGCAGACCAAGAAGTAGAGGCATTTGCAAAGAACAAGAAAGACTGACAGAGCTACAGGTGAATTCTGGCCCGGGTGGGGCAGGGGTGGAGAACTGTCTCCGCAGTCCTCTTTCTCAAGGTCCTCCCACCAATCCTTTTTATGGCTCTAAGGTCTTTGTGGGCAGGTGCCAAATCAGTGTACAATGGAAGGAAGGAAAAGGACAGGAAAGGGAGGGAGAGAGAGAAGGTGACAAGGGACCAACCATCTGGGTTCACCTGAACTGAGGGGTTTCCTGGGATGCAGGAAAGGAAACCCCATAACAACCTGGACAAGTTGGTCAACTTAGCAGAAAGAGAGAGACTCATCTTTCTCTGATTAGGGAATCTACTGTAGCTTCTAACAGCCTATTATGCAACAAGAGAACTGGCTTCTAGATGTCAAAAAAGATGGATTCCAATTCCTACTCTGCCAGTAGATAGCCTAGGCAAGACAACCAACTGTCTCCAGGTCTCAGTTTCTTCCTGTAAGATGAGGAGATGGGACCAAATGGTCTTGAAAGTGCCTTGCAGCTCAATCGCTCAGTACTAACGCCTCTGTCTGGGTTCTGACATTATTCTAGTGGGGATTCTACATGAGTGTGTTTATTATTTCTTGACTGAGGGCTCTCAGATTTTCAAGAATAAGATTATGCTGCAGGGCATGGTGATGCACTCTTGTAATATCAGTAGTTGGGAGGCTGAGACAGGGGAATCACAGGTTCAAGACCAGCCCCAGCAACTTAGGGACACTCTCAGCAACCTATCAAGACCCTGTTTCAAAATAAAAAATAAAAAGGGCTGGGGGAGAGAGTGGTATATCTCAGAGGTAGAATGTCCCTGAGTTCAATCCTCAGTGCCCCCCCCCAAAAAAATAAGAATAAGATTATGCCTTTGTGTTTATGTGCTCCCAGCCCCAGGCCTGAAATTCATGGGTTGGCTCTCATCCGGTGGACTCTCAGAGGAGCAGGTGGTGGCTATCTTCCACTACTTCAGCTGTGACAGTCCAAGCAAGTCCCAGCTTGGCACAAAGAACCTTATTACTGTCAGAGGCTTTTAGGAAGCAGGTGAAGTGTTTAAGGAGGGAGGAGACAAAATCTGCAGATGACAAACCCATTAGCTCAGTCCATCTGTGCCACCAAAGCCAACTAAGGAGACTATAAAGCTGGGCATGGTGGCGCACGCTTGTAATCCCAGTACTTGGGAGGCTGAGACCAGAGGATCCGGGTTCACGGCCAGCCTCAGCTACTTAGTGAGACCCTCCGCAACTTAGCGAGACCCTGTTTCCAAATAAAGAATAAAAAATAGGGCTGGGGGTGTAGCTTGGAGGTAGAACGCCCTGGGTTCAATCCTCGGTACCGCCAAGAAAAAAAAAAGGAGACTATGGTGTGCTGACGATGGCGCTGCTGTCTCTGGAGAAGTCTGCTTCCAGTGATATCATCTTGGTGGCTTGACATCAGCCATGGAGGGAATATTTACACCACAGCAATTGGCAAATACTAAAAATCTAAGATTTCTTTTTGAGGGACAAATTTGCAGAACATATCACTGACTGGGTTAATTTAGGGAAGGGAAAGGTAGCTCCCGGCATTGGGCATGGCAGCAGCTTCCTCCTACTCCTCCTCCTCCTCCTCCTCCTCCTCCTCCTCCTCCTCCTCCTTTTCTTCTTCTCCTTCTCCTTCTCTTTCTCCTTCTCCTTCTCCTTCTCCTCCTCCTCCTTCTTCTTCTTCTTCTTCTTCTTCTTCTTCTTCTTCTTCTTCTTGTACTTCTACTTCTTCTTTGTGTGTGGTGGTGCTGGGGATTGAACCCAGGGGCATACTACCTCTGAGCTATACTCCCTACCCTGTTTTATTTTTTCTTTTGAAACAGGGTCTCACTAAGTTGCTGAGGCTGGCCTCAAACTTGTGATCCTCCTGTCTCAGCCTTCCAAGTACTGGGATTACAGGAGTGTGCCACCACGCCCAGCTCTTGGGCTTCTTCTTTGGAATGCTGGAACATCCTCAAGTTGAGGCTCTTAATTTGCCCTCTTTTGAGTGATATCAAGGGGGTCCCTTGATCCAGTGTCAGAAACCAGATGGCAGAAGAGAGGAAAATGAATAAGAACTAAACACATGGGAATAAACCTAAGCAAAACATTCACCTCACCCAGTCATTCACAGGTCATCGGGTCGGGAAGTGGGTTTCCCAACATAGCAGGTGTTGGAGCCAAGAGGAAGCAGACACTCTGCAGGAAGACATGAGGGCAGAGGAGGCTTCCACTGCAGAACAAGCAAGGGCTTTTGAGTAAGAATGGTTTAGGCTCAAAGCCTAATTTGACCATAAACCACCTGTTTGATCTCAGGTTAAATTATTTAATTTCTCCAGAACTTGGTGTCCTTTTTCTTCAATAGCACTAATGACATTTAATTAACCTCATTTGTGCCAGTTCAGGACATGCTTGGCCCGCAGTAGGTATACTGGCTGAGCAGCGTGCACTGGCTAAACTACAGGAAAAGATGGCTTATAGGTGACACTTTTGTACCTTGGACACAGTTTTTTAATAATAAGCCTGACCACAGAGAAGCCAGGAAACTTCATCCTTGGATGGGTGCGAATTCGTCAGCCACTGTTCACAATCTTTATCTAAGCTAAGCTGGTAGACAAAGGAGTGTGGGCTTCCAACTGACCATATGGATAAAGCAGTGCTCCTGTGGAGGTGGTTTCAGAGATGGCAGTGTCTGTTCAGGCCTAATGGGTACTAAGCAAGCAAGAGCTGCTTCCCTGCAGAGGAGATGGGCAGATTGTGGGAAAGATTTAAGGCAGGTCTGCTTGAGAACTTCCAAACCTCCATTCACTCGGGTATGTGACTGCCCCTCCTTCCAAAGGTCACTCACAGCACCTTTGAGAAACCAAGAAGAAGTAATGTGGGGAACAGATTGTCCAAAGGAAAGGTTATTTCAAAGCTGGAACTTATGTCCCTATAGCTACATCATGGAGGAACTCCCAAGTCTCTACCAAGATAGCAAGATCTGGAGAAGATGCCACAGACCTCCAGAATCCTGTGCAGCATAGAGATCTGAGCTAGATCTATCTGGTCTGGGACACCTGCTAGAGAGACTGATGACCACTTCTTCCCACCCCACTACACAGGAGAGAGGCAGTAAGGAGACCAAAACCCTTGGTCATCATAAACTCAAAATAGTCCAAAAACCAAGACAGCTCACATTCGATTAGCTATAAATGCTAATCTCCTTTTCTGCTATTTCTCTGCAAAGTTTATGATACTGACTGTACTCCAGAGGTGCGTTCCTAGGATGGGGACTCCTACTCCCAGAGAAGTTTAGAGACAGCATCACAGAGGCAGAGCCTGCCATCCCACTCCTAGGAAGCCTCTGATGGATTAGTTAGTTAATGACTTTTATCCCCTCTGCTCCCCAGCTGAAACCTGCCCCTTTCAGTGCTGTGGTCTAGTCCCCAATCAATTCCCTGAAACTCCAAGTTCTGAAGTGATAGGCAGATGTGACATGTTTCTCAAAAATCCAGAAGTCAGTTGGTACCCTTTTGGCTTTTCCTTGTTAAATGCACCACCTTGGATAATGGCCTGTGATTAGGCCAGTATCTCCAGATCCAGGGAAGGTGACGAGAAATAGGAGGCAGGTGAGAAGGAGTACTGTAGACAAGTTACATATCCAGGTATTGGTATCTATCCAGGAGCTGCAAATATATACCCAGATTCCCTAGCCTGTCACTTGGCTAAGACATGATATTGAGGCATGCCACAGCCCCTTTCTGGAGCTCATTTTCCCCACAAGTGACTCTCACAGAGTCTATCTATTTCTATCCCAACCCATCCACATCTCTCCATCTGTACCGACACCTCCTAAGACCACTTTATCAGCCCCTCAACTGGTCTCCCTCATCCAGTCACCGCCCCTCACTTATATGGATGATCAGAGGAAAAATAACAATAAGGATGCTTTAATAATTGCAATGCACCAATAAATGAGCATAAAAAAAAACCTCAAGCCGGGCGTGGTGGCGCACGCTTGTAATCCCAGTACTTTGGGAGGCGGAGACCGGAGGATCCAGATTCGCGGCCAGTCTCAGCTCTCTGTCTCTGTCTCTCTCTCTCTCTCTCTCTCTCTCTCTCTCTCTCTCTCTTTCTCTCTCTCCTTAGTGAGGCCCTTCGCAACTTCGTGAGACCTGGTTTCAAAATAAAGTATAAAAAATAGGGCCGGGGGCGTAGCGCGGAGGTAGAACGCCCCTGCGTCCAATCCCCGGTTCCTCAAAAAAAAAAAAAAAAAACTCAAGTCATACATATACTCTACTTAAGAGGTAAAAAAGAAGAATTTCAAATAATAAAGCATTGCAGGGAATTTGCATTTATTAAAAAAAAGAGGAAGAAGAAAAGGGAGAGAGTAGTAGAACGTCATTACTCATCATCTCAAGTAAAGACAATTTTTTAGCAAGTCCAGGAGAGAGAAACAAGGAGAAAGTTTCTGGCTAAGAGGAAAAATAAAATCTCAGTGGGAGGATGAAGGTGTGACTCTTAAGGAAGAAGAAAATGACAAGCACAGTCTGCCAAGCGGCAGTGAGGAAACAGGACGGTGGGAAGGTAGGAAGTGTGGAAGGGCAGGCCCAGACCACTCAGGCTGGGAGCAGCTAGGTCAGGGGAAAATTAAACACACAGTGCCACTGTGCATTGTGTTGAGCTGAACCTGGGGTCTTCGGGAGCAGGGCCAGTGGAAGCCCGGGCTGCTCCTGTACTTGAAGGCAGCTTGAGTACCACTGAGCTCATCACCGCACTGCGTCTGTCTCTCTCCAGGTGCTGCAGCAGCCTGCCTGGGGGAAAGGCATTTGGGAGCTTGCTGGGCTTTTTTTTTTTAATTCAATTAAACAGTCTGGTGAGGAAGGCTCTATTTCCCCCATATTTTACAGATAAAGAAACTGAGGCTAGATGAATTTTCAAGGCCATAGTGCTTGACTGTGGCAAAGCCAGGATAGAGCCAGCTGCTAGCTTTTAATAACTTGAACCTCCCCACCCCCGATCTAAAAGCAATATATCCTTATTATGAAAAATACACAAAATAATAAAATAACAAAACTAATAAAATAACAAACTAATAAAATAACAAAATGAAAGTCACCCATAACCCTCTACCCAGAGAGGAATAAAAAGCTTTGTGTATTTTCTTCCGGTATTTTTAATTAATTCTTCTGCATATTTATTTACTTATTTTCAAAAGTGGGATTATATCAAATCATCTGTTAGAATCCTTTCTAAAAATGTCCTTTATGTTGGACAGTGTCTCCAAGGCTATAATATATTCTTGAGGAATCGGTTTTATTTGTTACACGGCAGTGTATCATGGGGCTACACCATTGTTTATTGATCTTTTTTCTACTCTTAGACATTTAGACTGTTGCCAGTTTTTTGGACTTTATGGATGACTTTAAGGAGAGTCATTTTTTTATGTTTTTATTGGTGCATTGTAGTCTCACATCACAATGAGTATCAGTTTGGTGTTAACATACATGCACACAGCTCTTGGTGTCCCTCCCCCCGCCTCCCCTCTGCCTCCCCCCCGACATGTAGCACTGAGAATGATGTTGGTATAATCTCATATATACACATTGTTTATGACAGTAATTCCATAGATTCACTTCTTTCTTACCCTTCCCCTTCCCTTGTACCCCTTCCCTTGCACCACTGAGGGTTCTCCGTTGTCATTGGAGTCCCTTTTGTGTCCCCACTACTCCCTAAGTTGCGCATATTAATGAAAACAT
>PVJS01045512.1:0-16206 GCA_004027185.1 Glis glis
TTTTTATGCTTTATTTTTGAAACCGGGTCTCACGAAGTTGCGGAGGGCCTCACTAGGTAGAGAGAGAGAGAGAGAGAGAGCAGAGAGAGAGAGAGAGAGAGAGAGATCGTGCGCACACGCGCATGCGCGCTGAGGTTGGCCGCGAACCCGGATCCTCTGGTCTCTGCCTCCCAAAGTACTGGGATTACAAGCATGCGCCACCACGCCCGGCATGAGACCCTGTTTCTAAAATAAAGAATAAAAAATAGGGCTGGGGGTGTAGCTCGGAGGTAGAATGCCCCTGGGTTCAATCCCCAATACCAAAAAAAAAAAAAAAAAAAAGAATCTGGCTGGGGAGGGAGAGAAGTACATTATTCCTGCCTCCCCTTCTCATCTCCACCTCCCTCACTCATTCCCTCCCTCCCATTCAACTGACCTGGCCTACAATAGTCTCATTACTGATGAAGTCAGTAGAGTCCACATTGGGCACCCCAGGGTCATACAAGTTGTAGATGCTGGAGCTACTGGGCTCCTCCTCCTTCTGCTGTGTCACAGCCAGCTAATGACTACAGGTGAATTTGATTAGACCTGCAAGGTCATCAACCTGCACTACCACCTGAAGCTACACTGAAGAGGAAACACAAAGGGGGAAAGAAACACACAGGTCTGGGGTATCAAGTCTCTTATCATTCTCTACCCAGTTCCCATTCATCCCCCATCACCTGGTAGAGTTCTTGGATTTGTTCAATATCCTATACCTCAAACATCACCTGGCCCATAATTCAGACTTCAGGTAGGAATGTCACTCATCCATCCTTCCAGACCACAGCCTGATGCTGAGCCTGGGGCTTGAATCTATATGTATGGACAGGCCTGATTCTGATCCTAGGTTAACTTTAGTATCTCAAATGCCTGGATTTTAGGGAATATTCCATCCAATGGGTTCCTGTCAAGGGCCGAGGCCTGTCTTAGAGGCACACTGAGATTATCATCTTGGACCAGCCCAGTTTGGATACATGGTATTTGGCTGGGTGGGATCTGTCCGCAAATGGACACATTCCAAGGGACCTGGTGTAATCTTTAAGGTGCGGTCTTTGATGTCGTCTCCACCCAGTAATGGTTAATCCCTCCTTCCCCTAAGTTTGTCACATGCCTGCCTCACTGACCTTCTTTACCGTAACCTGTGATAATTGCTGATTTCTGTGTTTGATTAACTTTTAAAGTTCCTATAAAAATAAGGCCCTGGCTATAGAAAGCCAGGAGAATTTGCCATCTCTATCTCCTCCCCAACCCCCCGATTATTAAATGTAATTATTTTGCAAATTACCATATCAGACTTCGTGTTGTTTTGTGCGAGAAGACCATTGTTAGGAAGCTGCCTGGTGCAGCGACCTTCCATGGCTGGAACCACGGAATTCAGGAAGCTGTCTGGGCAGCGACCATCTGTGGCAGGAACCACAGACTATTTGTCAGAAAGCTGCTTGGTGCAGCGACTGTCTGTGGCAGGAACCACAGACTATTTGTCAGGAAGCTGCAGGGAGCAGCGACCTTCCGTGGCAGGAACCACGGAGTAGATCGTCCACCGGAATTACCGCAATAGGTTCCTCTTACTGTTTTTTTTTTTCTTCTAACCTTTATCGCAAACACTTAAAACATACAGAAAGCCAGGCATGGTGGGGCACGCCTGTAATCCCAAAACTTGAGATACTGAGACAGGAGGATCGCAGGTTCCAGGACAGCCTCAGCAATTTAGCAAGACTCTCAGCAACCTAGTGAGACCCTGTTTCAAAACAAAAAATAAATAAATAAAGGGCTGGGGTATAGCTTGAAGGTACAAAGCTCCTGGGTTCAATCCCCAGTACCACAAAACAAACAAACAAAAACATACAGAAATACAGGCATGGTGGCACACATCAGTAATTCCAGTACTTGGGAAGCTGAGACAGGAGGATCGCAGGTTCAAAACCAGCCTGAACAACTTAGCAAAACTCTCAGCAACCTAATGAGACCTTGTTTCAAAACAAAAAATAAAAATAGAAAAAAAGACTGAGGGTATAGCTTGGAGGTAGAATGTGTCTGGGTTCCATACCCAGTACCCCCCCCCAACAAAACCATACAGAAAAGCTATAAGAATTGTATAGTAGCCGGGCGTGGTGGCGCACGCTTGTAATCCCAGTACTTGGGAGGCTGAGACCAAAGGATCGGGGTTCGCGGCCAGCCTCAGCTACTTACTGAGGCCCTCTGCAACTTAGTGAGACCCTGTTTCAAAATAAAGAATAAAGCCAGGCATGGTGGCGCACGCTTGTAATCCCAGTACTTTGGGAGGCGGAGACTGGAGGATCCAGGTTCGCAGCCAGCCTCAGCTCTCTCTCTCTCTTTCTCTCCCTCTCTCTCTCTCTCTCTCTCTACTTAGTGAGGCCCTCCGCAACTTCGTGAAACCCAGTTTCAAAATAAAGTATAAAAAATAGGGCCGGGGTGTAGTGCGGAGGTAGAATGCCCCTGGGTTCAATCCCCGGTACTGCAAAATAAATAAATAAATAAATAAATAAAAAATAAAAAATAGGGCTGGAGGTGTAGCTCAGAGGTAGAATGCCCCTGGGTTCAATCCCCAGTACCGCAAAAAAAAAAAAAAAAAAATTGTATAGTAAACACCCATCTATCCACAGCCTAGCTCCTACCATGAATATTTTACTATATTTTCCTCAGTGTGCCAAATCTTGCCATTTATCCATCCATCCAGTAGGCTTCATCCTGAAAGCTAAAGATCCACAGGAGACAGCTTTGCACAGTGGCAGTATCGTAGCCAATGAGGTTTATCCGAGGCGCAATTATTGCTAATTGAAAACTTTTCCCAATACCCCGCCATGACGACTTGAAATATAGTCGGCATTGGCAATTTTTGACAGTCTCTACGGAGACTGAATAAAAAAAAATAAATAAAAAAAATAAAGAGAAGATCCACAGGAGAGGATGGGTACAGTGCCCAGTGCCCCCGTGGGAAGTGGGCCTTCCTTCAGTCCATTTCCCTCAGCCCTCTCTGACAGCCCGCGCTCACCTGCCCCATGGAGCTGTTCTGGGGCAGCGGCTCCCCAGCAAAGCTGAGCACCTGGATGCGGTAGCCCCGCGGGTGACCCCACTTGTTGCTGTGGTTGATGGTCAGGTACAGGTTGGGGGGGCAGCCCCTCCCAGGGGAAAAGCAGCCTGCTCCTCTGTCTCCAGCAGCTTTCGGGCCACCTACAACCTCTGCACCTGGTGCTCAGGGCTCCAAGGCACAGTTGCAGGGACAAAGGCCATGTCCTCCGCCCAGACCCTGCTCTCCAGTCCCATGTGGGGAGGGCCGGTCATGCAGCACCTGGCCCCTCTGGCTTCAGAGTGGGGCCAAAGAGCAGCCCAGGACTCAGCGTGTCCCCTGATTCTCTCTTCCCAGGACATCCCCAATCCAGAGCTGTGGAGAAGGTCTCTCTCACTTACTTTATCTCTAGTAATTATTCCAGATGCTCTGTGACTGCCAACCTTCTCCCTCTAAGGGGCTACAGGGAGGGTGGTTTACCTAGTGGGCAACACTCAGAGTGGAATTCTTTCTGATCTAAAAGGGGGACTGCCTCTCACAACCCAGGCCCTATGACATCGCCTGCTCTGCCTTATCCCAAAAATAAGGCTCCCACTTATGGAGCTCCGTGCATGCGGGGGCCCGAGTGCTTCAGATATATAGCTGCTGCTATTTATTTTATTATTATTATTTTTTGGTACTGGGAATTGAACCTTGGAGGGTTCTGTTTCCAAGCTACACTCTTGCTCATTTTATTTTATTTATTTCATTTTATTTTTATTTTGAAACAGGGTCTCACTAGGTTGCTGAGAGTCTCACTACTTGCTGAGGCTGTCCTCCAACCTGCCATCCTCTGTTCTTAGCTTCCCAAGTACTCGGATTACAGGCATGCACCACCACATCCCACTGCTTTTATTTTTATGACAATCTTATAAAGGAGGAACTATGATTATTCCCATGTATAGATGAGACAACTGAGGCTTAAAAATTTCAATAATGTGCCTTGGTTGGTCAATAAGGGCACACAGTTAGAATTATGGCAGTGCTGGGGATCAAGGTCTTTTTTGTTTGTTTTATGGCACTAGGAATTGAACCCAGGAGCATTCTACCTCCAAGCTACACCCCCAGTCCTTTTTATTTTTTGTTTTGAAACAGAGTCTTGTTAGGTTGCTGAGAGTCTCACTACATTGCTGAGGCTGTCCTTGAACCCATGAGACTCCTGTCTCAGCCTCCCAGGTACTGGGATTACAGGCATGCACCACCACACCTGCCAAAACCAGTGTCTTAGTGTAACTTTACATTACCCACACATTAGCATGCAGAGGAAGCCAGTATTGAGCAATCCCATAACATATGAACTGCAGACATGGGGGCCAAAGGGAAGGAAATCTCTACCCTGGGCCGCACAGGGCTGGGGCTTGGCTATATCTCCTATAGTTTGGGACATGGCAGGGAGTAGGGCCAAAAGCACAATTTGTTCCCTGAACATTTGGAGTTTTGTTTTGGTTTTTGGTACCGGGGATTGAACCCAGGGACACTCTACCTCTGAGCTACACCCCCACCCATTTTATTTGAAACAGGGTTTCGCTAAGTTGCTGAGCCTGTCCTTGAACCCACAATCCTCCTGTCTCAGTCTCCCAAGTATTGGGATTACAGGCATGTGCTACCATACCCAGCTATTAGGAGTTTTGAATGATTTTATTAGAACTTAACTAGGTCCCATATTAGGAGTCATCTTACATGATCTGAGAATAAAGAGCAATAAACCACAACATTCTGGCAACTCCCTCCACACTTTCTAGGGACCAAGAGAGATCAGAGTCGGATTCAATAAACCTAGCCAGGAGTGGTGGCGCACACTTGTAATCTCAGTACTTGGAAGGCTGAGACAGGAGGATCACAGGTTCTCGGCCAGTCTCAGCAACTTAGTGAGGCCCTCCTCAACATAGTGAGACCCGTTTCAAAATAAAAAATAAATAGGGCTGAAGGTGTAGCTCAGAAGTAGAATGCCCCTGGGTTCCATCTACAGTACCACAAAAATGAATGAATGAATGAATGATAAATAAAATAAACCTAGTTTCCTTTTATGGATTCACTGTCCCTAAATCATACCCCAGGGATTTCACCCTCAGATGACAAATACTAAGAATACTTTCTGGTCTATTTACACAAGCGGACTAGTGACTAAGAAAAACAATAGCTAATATTTCTAAATGGCTCACCATGTGGTTCAATCTCCAGCACCACAAAAAATAAAATAAA
The DNA here is from genome assembly GCA_004027185.1 of Glis glis. NCBI lineage: Eukaryota > Metazoa > Chordata > Mammalia > Rodentia > Gliridae > Glis > Glis glis. The sequence continues at coordinate 5,291 of PVJS01045512.1, forward strand.
TAAATAAATAAATGACCCACGCTGGGCGTGGTGGCGCACGCTTGTAATCCCAGTACTTTGGGAGGCAGAGACCGGAGGATCCGGGTTCGCGGCCAGCCTCAGCTCTCTCGCTCTCTCTCTCCCTCTCTCTCTCTCTCTCTCTCTCTGTTTGTCTCCTTAGTGAGGCCTTCCGCAACTTCATGAGACCCGGTTTCGAAATAAAGTATAAGAAAAAAAATAGGGCCGGGGGCATAGCGCGGAGATGGAACGCCCCTGTGTTCAATCCCCGGTACCGCAAAAAATAAATAAATAAATAAATAAATAACCCTGTGGGGTGCAGTGGCACATGCCTATAATCTCAGTACTTGGGAGACGGAGACAGAAGGATTGCAGATTCAAGGCCAGACTCAGCACCTTAGCAAGGCTCTCAGTGACTTAGTGAAACTCTATTTCAAAATAAAATAGAACTGGGGGTGTAGCTCAGAGGTAGAATGCCCCTGGGTTCAATCCCTAGTACAAAAAAAAAATCATCTAAGAGCAAAATGAACACTCAATGGACAAGAACAGAAATATGCATCTGACTTTCCCCCAGGCCCTCAACCTCCACCGCGCACTGAAACCACCTAGGGAGACAGTAAAACCCCACATACCCAGACTGCATCTGAGACCAATCAAATGAGAACCTCTGAGGGTGAGGCTAGGACGTTAACTGATTTTAACTTTCCCCCAGTGATGCTAACATGTAGCCCAGGTGGAGAAGTCTCTGGAGACAGTCGTTCAGTTCCAAGCCTGGCGGAGGAGACCGACCAGAAAGTCTAAGATATATGAAGAATGGGTCCATCGGAAGCCACAGAAAAGGAGCATCACAGAGCCTGCTCCAGAGGGATAATCCAGCCATGTGAGGAACAGAGGACTTGGCCCAAGGTCAGGCCACATCTGGCCCTGGAGGCCGTTGAGCCACGCAGATGGAGGCACCAGGCCCATCAAACCCACCGTGTGATCACCTGGTGACTCTGACTCCCAGCTCACCAGGCCAGCTGCCCACCACATCCTGGTCATGGAAAGAAAATGGATATGTCATTTATTTCTCTTGTAAATGAGCTAATGGCATTCTGATAATAATCACCTTTGCTTTGACAGCTACTGTAAGCCTGCAGGTGTTTCTTTGGTACATCCAGATCTCCCCACCCTGCCAGAAGACAATCTCCCTTGATGAATAGATGAATCAAATTTCTGATTCAGTTCCTCCCTTGGCCTGTGGTGAATTCATCAAAGAACCATCTCCAAGTATCGTGGGAAGCATCAGCTGGCCTGTCCTGACACCCCAGCCTAGCCAAGGACTTCACATCTAACTTCCAGAGCAGAGGATTAATGGAAGCAAATTCCCACCCTCCTTATTACCCTCCTACAGTCTATCCTTGGCCCCTTATGAATCTTCAGAGCTTCCCACTCTCTGCAGGGCATGTGGGGTGGTTTGCAAACTGGGTTCAGCCTTTCATCCCCCCACCATCCTGATGCTCCACATTCCGGACACCCCAGACAACATGCCTTTCCTCAGTCCCTTCTGTCCACTCAGGCCTCTGCCCATGCTCCCCTCCCTTCATTCCTCTGGCTCCTTCCTCTTTCCTCTTCCTCCCTTCTTCATCTGGTGACACCATTTCCATCCTCTAAAGCCCTATTCAAATATCACTCCTCGTGTTAGTCAGCTTTACATCACTGTGACCAAAACTCAATTCAGAGGTAGAAAAGTTTACCTTGACCCATGGTTTCAGAGGATTTGGTCTGTAGTCAGCTGTCTCCAAGGCAGAAACATTGTAGTGGCAGGGTGTGGTGGAGGAAGGCTGCTCAGCTCATGGCAACTGGAAGCCAAGAGAGACAGGAAGGGGCCAGGGACAAATATAGTCCTCAAGGTCACGGCCCAGACAGCCACCTCCTCCAGCCATGCCCCACTGTGAACCTTGCTGCACCGGGAACATGCTCTCAACACATGAGCTTTTTTTTTTTTTTTTTTTTGCGGTACCAGGGATTGAACCCAGGGGCGTTCTACCTCTGAGCTACACCCCCGGCCCTATTTTTTGTACTTTATTTTGAAACCGGGTCTCACGAAGTTGTGGAGGGCCTCACTGAGTAGCTGAGACCGGCCGCGAACCCAGATCCTCCCAAGTACTGGGATTACAAGCGTGCGCCACCGCACCCGGCCAACACATGAGCTTTTGAGAAGACCATCCAGATCCAAACTATGACACTCCTTCCCCATTTCCCCGAGCAATATGATTTTCTTTGTTCTCCCCTCTCCCTGAGTACGTTGGTCAGCGCTCTATGATGGAGGCTCGCGCACTGAACCCTAGTCCATTGCCTGCTTTCATCCTCCCCTCACTCCTCATCATGGAACTGGAGCTCTTTTTTTTTTTTTCTTTTGCGGTGCCGGGGATTGAACCCAGGGGCGTTCTACCTCCGCGCTACACCCCCGGCCCTATTTTTTATGCTTTATTTTGAAACCGGGTCTCACGAAGTTGCAGAGGGCCTCACTAGGTAGAGAGAGAGAGAGAGAGACAGGGAGAGAGAGAGAGAGAGAGAGAGAGCGAGCTGAGGCTGGCCGCGAACCCGGATCCTCTGGTCTCCGCCTCCCAAAGTACTGGGATTACAAGCATGCGCCACTACGCCTGGCGGAACTGGAGCTCTTTAGAGGAAGAACCATGTCCCGTTGGCCTGGTGGCCCGGTGCCCAGCATGGTGTTGCATCCATTAATGTATGTTCAAATGTAATACCTGTTGAAATTTCAGTTAACAGTAGTAATTATTCACTCAAGTAATTTTTGTTTTTGTTTTTGGTATTGGGAATTGAACACAGGGGCCTTCTACCCCTGAGCTACACCCCCAGCCCTATTTTATTTTGGGGTTTTTTTTTTGTGGTTCACGGGAATTGAACCCAGGAGCATTCTACCTCCGAGCTACACCCCCAGCCCTATTTTTTTATTCTTTATTTTGAAACAGGGTCTTGCTAAGTTGCGGAGGGCCTCACTAAGTAGCTGAGGCTGGCCGTGAACCCGGATCCTCCAGTCTCAGCCTCCCAAGTACTGGGATTACAAGCATGCGCCACCACGCCCAGCTCTTATTTTTTGTTTTGAAACAGGGTCTCACTACGTTGCTGAGAGTCTCACTAAGTTGCTGAGGCTAGCTATGAACCTGCAATCCTCCTGCATCAGCCTCTCAAGTACTGGGATTACAGGCAGGCACCACCACGCCTGGGTCCAAAATTTCTGAATTAAAAAAAAAAACACCCTGGCTGCATGGGTCAAGCTGGGACACTGGGCCAAAGGGTAATACTGACACGCTGAGCCTAAGTGTTTCCTTTGCAGATGAGACCTGCCCTACCTGAGCCAGCAATTCAGCAAAGGCTGCAGGAAGGAAACGAGACATGGGTATTGGCAAGTCTGTAAATCAGTTCCTCAGACAGTCTAGGAGGGGCCCAGAGCCTATAGGTGGACCCAAGAGGACATGGAGAGTTAGAAGCACAGGCTGGGGAATTGGCCCCTGAAATAATATCGAATTTGGCATGTATGGAAGGGGGGATGTTTTGGAGACAGCAAATCAATAAGTTAATGTTTTCCTCATTCTGGGTAAGCAGAGGCAACATGGTATAGTGCTTTACAGCGTGGCTTCTGGAGTGAGATTGCTAGAGTTTGTCCAGCAAATGTGACCTTGGATAAGTTATTTAGCACCTCTATACTTCACTTTCCTCACCTGTAAAATGGGGACAGTTATAAAATCTGCCTTGGGATATTTATGAGAATTAAATTAGTTAATCCATGGAATTTCCCCAAACTAGTCCCTGGCATATAGTAAATGTTCAGTAAATGCTATTATTACTATTATTACTACTATTTTTAACCAGCATCTACTGGGTGTTTCATTTACTGTATAAGAAATTTGGACTGGAGGTGTGGCTCAGTGGTAGAGCACTTACCTAGCATGTGAGGCCCTGGGTTCAATCCCTGGGGCATCATAAAAAAAGATTAAGAAATCACCCTAGCCAGGTCCAGGTGTGGTGGCAGCACACACCTGTAATCCCAGTACTTGGGAGGCTCAGACAGGAGGATCACAGGAGGATCACTGGGCAACTTAGCAAGATCCTGCCCCAAAATAAAAAATAAAAAGGGGCTGTGGATATAACTCAGGAGTAGAGCACCTCTGTGTTCAACCCCTAGTATGCAAAAACAAAACAAAGATACATTTATCTGGGTGTTTTGGCACACGCCTGAGATCCCAGTACTTGGGAGGCTGAGACAGGAGGATTGCAGGTTCAAAGTCAGCCTCGGCAACTTAGTGAGACCCTGTTTCCAAATACAAAATAAAATAGGGCTGGGGGTGTAGCTCAGAGGTAGAATGGCCCTGGGTTCAATTCCCAGTGCCAGAAAAAAATAGAAAAAATAAAAAGTGGTCAGATGATTGAGGAAGAAGGATGAGGAATGGCCAGATTTAATAATGAGAATGCTATTGTCAACCACCCAGTACAGCAGAGAAGACCTAAGTCCCATGGAGTTTGAAGAGGGAGCAGCAGACATCCTGCTCTCTGGCATCATGGTTGGAGAGATCCCTTGTCCTCACCTAACCCTGGCTTCACCCTCTCTTTCCACTCCAAACCTGCTAAAGTGAAGATCTTTAAAATCTTAAAAATAAAACAAGCCAGGCATGGTGCCGCATGCCTGTAATCCCAATACTTGGGAGGCTGAGACAGGAGGATCACAGGTTTGAGGCCAGCCTCAGCAACATGAGGCCCTCCGCAACTTAGCAAACTGTTTCCAAATAAAAAATAAAATAGGGCTGGGGGTGTAGCTCAGAGGTAGAACGTCCCTGGGTTCAATCTCTAGTACCGCAAAAATAAAATAATAAATTTTAAAACAAAAACTGCTGTTCCTTTCCACCCTGGAAAAGAGAGGCAGGCTAGACTGTCCCTGACCTGCTTGCTCTCTCTCCAGCAGGGGATCAGGCACTGGCAGGCTGTGTACTTCCCAGAGGAGCACTGCTATGTTTTCATATCTAAAAATAGTCACACTCACACCTCACAGGCCTGGGCGGAGGGAACCGCACTAACCTAGCTGTTTGTTTTCACAATTCCAGACCTCACCTCTTCCCTTCCCTGCAGGATGGCACTCATCTGGGAACTCCAGAGGGACAAGGTGTGGGTTCAAAGGGTCCCAAACTAGTAATTTCCTAATTATTTGCTCCAGCTGGGCCTCAGGAAAAGGGAACCTACGATACAACATGGGGAATTGGAGAGGGATGAAATTGTCCCAGCTATTAAAGAAAGAGTTGAACCGGGTGTGGTGGCACACGCTTGTAATCCCAGTATTTGGGAGGCTGAGACAGGAGGATCGCAGGTTCGAGGCCAGCCTCAGCAACTTAGTGAGGCCCTCTGCAACTTAGTGAGACCCTGTTTCAAAATAAAGAATAAAAATAGGGTTGGGGATGTAGCTCAGAGGTAGAATGCCCCTGGGTTCTATCCCCAGTGCCACAAAAAAAAAAAAAAAAAAGAGTTGATGCAAGGATTATGAGGACAGAGCTGGAGGAGAAAAAGAGAAGAGGTGTAGGCAGTGAGTTCCATCTGAATGGCAGCCAGGCTGTATGTGGGGAGCTGACTTTTGCTGCAGAGTTGTGGGGGGCCTGTGAGTCATGGAGCCCCTGAGTCAGAGCTGGGTTCTGGCAGCCTGAGTGTTTAGAATTTGTCCAGGGGTATGAGGGAAACTGACTTCACTGGGTAGTCTTTCAAACTCTTTGCCTTTTTAAAAAGTATATGAATGTATTACTTTTGAAAAAAAAAATTTTTTTTTCTTAAGAGACAGGGTCTTGCCGAGTCTGGTAGTGCACGCTTGTAATCCCAGTACTTGGGAGGCTGAGACAGGAGGATTGCAGGTTTGAGGACAGCCTCAGCAAGTAGTGAGACTCTCATCAACCTAATAAGACCCTGTTTCAAAAATAAAAATAAAATAGGGCTGGGGGGTGCTGCTCAGAGGTAGAAGGCCCCTGAGTTCAATCCCCAGTACCACAAAAAAAGAGGACCCATTCTTTTCCTCCTGGTGATAACTAGTCATTTACTTCTGTTAGATTCTCAAAAGTCAGACACCACCTCATTGGAGCTATGTTCAAAAGACCTCCACAGACTCCCCAGTCTCACTTTTCAGTTGACAAAATGGAAACCCAGAGACTTCCAGCAACTCAGCTGAGGTCCTGCTGCGCTTGCATCTTAGTGATTTTTATTGTATTTTTGAAATCCTGGTGATGACGGTGGGGGAGGAGCAGTCTCCTGGGCCACCTGCTGGAAACTTGAGAGTGTTTCTGAGTCTGCTAAGGAAAAGCAAGATGCACCTGCTGCCCCACATCCATCTCCTCCCTGTCCCACCTTCTTCCACTCGCACCGGGCTGAGCAGGAGGATCGCAGGTTCGAGGCCAGCCTCAGCAACTGTCCCTCCTTCCTTAGGTGCTCTCAATTCTTCCAGAAAACCTTTGGGTTGAAACAAGGAGGGACATCAGTTTGGGGCTGGATTCTTAGCTCAATTCACATGTCCCTTCTCTCCTCCTATAGGCCTTCTTTGCTACTGGGGTACAGAACAGGATGAAGGGGGAAATTAACCTTTCCAATTGTCTCAAGCACATTTTTTTTTTTTGGTACTGGGGATTGAACCCAGAGGTTACACCCCCAGCTCTTTTTATTTTGAAACAGGGTCTTGATAAGTTGCTAGGATTACAGGGGCGCGCCATGATACCTGGCTCCAGCTACATTTTTTTTTTCTGGTACTGGGGATTGAACCTACAGGCATTCTACCTCCAAGCTATACCCCTAGCCTGATTTTATTTCTTATTTGGAAACAGGGTTTCACTAGGTTGCTGAGAGCCTCACTACATTGCCGAGGCTGGCTTCGAACCCGTGATCCTCCTGTCTCAGCCCCCCAAGTACTGAGATTACAAGCGTGCACCACCATGCCCAGCTTAACCACATTTTTTAAATACTTTATTTTATTCTTTATGCCTAAAGAATCCACCAAAAGACTATTTAAAGCTGATAAATTCAATAACATCTCAGGGTACAAGATCAACATACAAAAATCAGTAGCATCTTTATACACCAATAACAAGATTGCTGAGAGAGAAATTATGAAAGCAATTCCAATCACATTTTGAAAGCTTCCTTCCCTTGCCTCTATCTCTGCAGTGGACCATCAACTGAGTTTAACTCCTAGTAGGAAGGACCCACATTTGACAGCAAGAACATTTCCTAACTGCTAGGACGGTTTGGCATAAGGCCTAAAGATAGATTGGTAATGGAAAAAGAGCCTACCATCTGTTTGCAAGGGAACTGGTCCGTGTGGAACTTGATCCTTTGTGAAAACAGGATATTTCCTGGTGGGAACAACAGCGTCTTTGGGAGACCAGGCTTAAGGAAGTGGGAGGGGAGAAGAGGAAGGGCAGGCTGTGATTCCCATAAAGACTCTGGAGCTTCTTTACTTTATTTATTTATTTATTTATTTATTTATTTATTTATTTATTTGGTGGTACTGGGGATGGAACCCAGGGGCATTCTATCTCTGGCATTCACCCCCAGCCCTATTTTATTTTGAAACAGGGTCTCACTAAGTTGCTGAGGACCTTGCTAATTTGCTGAGGCTGGCCTCAAACCTGCGATCCTCCTATCTCAGCCTCCCAAGTACTAGGATTACAGGCGGTGTGCACCACTCTGCCCAACTGGAGCTTCATTTGATTTTGGAAGAAGGCAGACCCTGGGGCGGGGGAAGGAAGGGAGTCGGAAGCTCTTACTTATTTGGGATGAAGCAAGTGCCTTCCGGTGTGTTTCTGTGGACAGAATGTCCAGCCCTTCCTGAGACGCAGGCTCCCGCCACCTGGTCAATAGATGCACAGTTCAAGGTCCTAAAGCTGAACTTTCTCACCGCTCTAGAGATAAGTCAGCCATTTTCACTGGCTAACAATGATTAATCCACCTCCACCTGTTTACCCCAACATGTTTTTCTAGCAAATGAACTGGATCATTCACTCTGAAGGTGACAGCAGTTGAGCTGGCCAGTTTCTACCATCCATCACGAAATACTTCTTCCACTGGTTACTTGGTAGGAGGGAAAAAAGCACCTAAAAGATCTAAATTTAAAAAAAATTGCCAGGCATGGTGGTGCACGCTTGTAATCCCAGTACTTGGGAGGCTGAGACTGGAGGATCCGGGTTCGCGGCCAGCCTCAGCTACTTAGTGAGGCCCTCTGCAACTCAGTGAGCCCCTGTTTCAAAATAAAGAATAAAAAATAGGGCTGGGACTGTAGCTTGGAGGTAGAATGCCCCTGGGTTCAATCCGCGGCACAGAAAAAGAAAAATGAGGGAGAGAGAGAGAGAGAGAGGAAGAAAGAAATGTATACAAAAATCAAACTATACATCTTGCAGTTTGGGCTGTAACCCTTCAGAGAATCTACACTGCTGCTCAGCTACAGCTGTGGATTAGAGTTGGGTTTCTACCCTGGCTACAATGTGTAGTCAAGACCCACCCTAGTGATAATAACTAGTAAAATAAAGGTAACTCCTCTCTCAACAGGACCCAGAGCCCCAGCCAGAAGAGAGGATCCAGCTGCAGATAAAATAAGACTTTCTTTTTTATCAAAACATGATTTCTGGGTGACACGTACAGTGTTATGACTCCTTCCCCTCTTTGCTTTCCTGTTGGCAAACTCACATGAGTGAGCGAGTCGACGTCCTGGGGAAGGTGTCAGCCAGGACGCTGCAACCTGCCGTGTTGATTTAATGCTGGAGCAGACTGTACTTTCTGGCACCTTTCCTTCAGGTTCCTCCCAAAGCAAGATCCCAAAGTGTCTGGATTTCTAATTGTGGAGGAAATGCCTGGGGAGCGCCGTGCTGGCGAACCGAACAAAGAGGATCCCAAATCATGTTCCATTCTCATTGCCTCCAGACTTAACTGGTATTTCCTCAGAGGGTATCAATAAGTCTCCAGTCTTCTCTAGTAAGACAAGCAACAAGGAGCTCACTGATATTTGTGCAAATGAGAGTCATGCTCAATATAAGGATCCCCAGTTTACACTGTTGTATAAACATCTGGCCTCCCAGCCCCACTAGACAGTCAAGGTCTCAGAGGGTAACCTTAGGGACCCTCAGGATTTAACTGTGAATTCCTGAGCACAGTGCTTGGCTCAGGAAGTGGATTAAACTGGAGAATTTCTTGAAAGAGAAGATGACAAGTTAGAGGAAGATGGTGGGATCCACTCTCTGGATTGCTGAGGACTGAACCCAGGGCTTTGGGAATGCTAGGCAAGTGCTCTACCATTGAGCTACATGCCCCGCCCTCCTGATATCGTTCCTTTCTTCCGTTTGTTCCTTCCTTCCATTCATTCGTTCATTCCTTCCTTCCTTCTCTCTCTCTCCCCTTCCTCCCTCCCTTCCTTCTTTCCTTCCTTCCTTTCTTTCTTCCTTTTCTTCTTTTTTTCACTATTAGGGATTGAACCCAGGGATGCTTTACTACTGAGCTACATTCCCAGCCCTTTATATTTTTATTTTGAGACAGGGTCTTGCCAAATTGCCCAGGTTGGCTTAGAACTTGCAATTCTCCTGCCTCAGCCTCCGAGTTGCTGGTGGTAACAAGCGTACACCACCACTCCCAGCTGAGATAGTCCTTTAAATGAGTAGATTTTTGCAAAACCTCCAGCAACCCCAATGCTTTGTCTACAATGTCCACTTCGTATATCCCAAAGACCTTTAAGGATCCACAATTCCTCTCTTCAGTCAGCTTCCCAACAGACTCTGGTCTTTGGGGCCCCAACTTCTTTGTGCGCATGATAAAAAATTTGCTGGAGGAAGCAAGAAAGGGCTGGGAGGTCAAAAGGTGGGGTCCAATAAACAGTCTCATGATGTAATCCATAGTCATGACCAACAGGGTCCCCGCCTGGCAGGCAGCCTGCCAGAGAGACCCTCCCAACTGCCTCTGCATGCCTGGAACAGGATGTCAGCCCCACTGTGGCTCCTTATCACCATGAGCATTCTCCCCGAGGTTCCTCAGAAGACAGGGCTCTCTGCATTTGCTCCCCATACACTGAACACATGACGGAACTGCCGGATGCAGAGATCCAAGCTCCCGGTGGCCCTGCGGGGACCCAGACAGTGGCCTTTGGATGTTTTGTCAGAGGATCTGCCCTATTTGCCCTCAACTCACCCTAGACCATAGAAACTCCAGTCCCAGGCATCACCACAGTAATTACCCAATACTTTCTAGGAAGACTTATCTGCTGGAGGAAGGAGCTGTCTCTCCTGGGGAGGCCCACTACCCACGACCCCACAGGCCTGTCAGTGCAGAACACACATGCCCCAATCCCCAACACTGCCTAGCACCTGCTTCCTCTGCAGCCCCCCCCCCCCGCAGCCACCACCATTGTCACCTGCTCTCCAGGCCAGATGTGGCAGGATAAGGTCTCTTGGACCAGCAGAGACAACATGGTCAAGGGCAACTGAAGTCGACTTGAGCTGGAGGGAGCCCCTGGAGGTGGGGATGAGACTCCAGATTATACCTCCTGAATGATGGTATTTTCTTTTGTTTTGCTTTGTGGTACTGGGGATTGAACTCATGGGCATTCTTCCTCTGAGCTACATTCTCAAACCTGTTTTATTTTTTATTTTGAAACAGGTTCTCAGAAAGTTGCTGAGGACCTTGCTAAATTGCTGAGCCTGGCCTCAAACCTGTGGTCCTCCTGTCTCAGCCTCCCATATACTGGATTTACAGGTGTGCACCACCATGCCCGGCTCCTCCTGGATGTTTTAATCATTCCAGCATGGAATGCTATCAATCCTTGCTACAGATCCATGAGTTCTGAGTTCCTTTTCGCTGTCCCCAACCTACCCCTTCTTTTTTTTTTTTTTTTTTTTTTTTTTTTTTTTTTT